>MVAM01000129.1:4720-45898 GCA_014825675.1 Cystofilobasidium ferigula
GTGGCTGCCGGGGGGGGAGGGGCGGGGCGGGGGGGGGGGAGGGGGGGGGGGGGTTGGGGTGGGGGGGGGAAGGGGGGGGGTGGGGGGGGGGGGGGGGGGGGGGGGGCAGCAAGGAGCAAGAGGAAGGGTGCAAAGGTTGATCCGAGGGAAGGAAGGGAGGAAAGGGAAGAAGAAGGGAGCAGCCGGGGACGCACATCTGTGCAAACTCGGGCTGCGAGGGGAAGCGCTCGATCGACTCGATCAGGTACTGGTAGCTGTCGCGGTCGCTCGCGAGGATCTGGCCCATGAGCGGGATCATCGAGAACGAGTACTGGCGGTAGATGCTGCGCGGACAGGGGCGGGGGGGGGGGGGGGGTCGAGTTAGCCTGCGGTCCGTCGGGCTGCCAGAGATGGAGAAGGGCGGGGTGGAGAAGGGGAGAGCAACAAAGGAGGGAGGAAAGGTGCAGGACGGAGGACGCACGCAGCGAACAGCGGGTTGGTGACCTTTCCAAACTCCATGCACGCGAACACGCCGCCGGGCTTGAGCACGCGGTACGCCTCGCGCAGGACAGCCGGCACGTCCGTGCAGTTCCTGATGCCGAACGAGATGGTGTACAAGTCGAGGCTGCCCGAGGGGATGCTGGACGGCAGCGCCTGCGCGTTGCCGTGGACGAACGCGACCTGCGGCCCGGCGTGGTACATCGTCCGCCGGAAGCGCTTCTCGCCCTCGGTCAGCATCTCCTTGTTGATGTCGAGCACGGTGACCTTGAGGCTCCTGTCGGCGTGCTTCTCGCGCGCGTGGTCGAGGATCCGGAGCGCGATGTCGCCCGTGCCGCCGGCGACGTCCAGGCAGTTCATGTTGGGCACGCGGCCCGGGTCGAGCGTCGCGATCAGCGAGTCCTTCCAGAGCCGGTGGATGCCGAGCGACATCGCGTCGTTCATGACGTCGTACGAGGCCGCGACCGAGGAGAAGACGCCGCGGACTGCATGCGGCGAGAGGATGGACAGCTCAGTCAGGGCGTTTGCGTCGGGAATGGCTGCAAGCGCGGTCGACCCGGTCCACGACGCCTGGCGATCCAGCTCCCTTCAGTGCGCCCTCTTTCCTCGGGGTCGAGGATCACCGTGCCGAGGACAGCATCGCTGATGCTCGCTGTCCTGCCCGCCCATGACGGCCTGTTATCCTGCGGCGACGCCGAGCGAACCAACCCCGATCGCCCGCCGTCCGTCGCGCGTGTTCCTCCGCACCCAGTCCGCGCGCCAGTCCCTCTCAGGACACCCCCCCCCCCCCCGCTCTAGTGTCGAAGATCTGCTCGGAATGGAGACCCACCAAGGTCCTCCTTGTCCTCCGCCCGGACCGTCTTGAACCCAAAGTGCGTCGTCTTGCCCGCTGCGTCCGTCGCTGCCGGTGCTGGCGTCGGCGAGGGCGGCGTGCTGCTGCTGCTGGTGCTGGCGGATCGGAGCGCGTGAGCGGCGCGCGACGGCAGCGGTGCGCTGGCGGGAAGGCGGGCGAGGCGGGGGAGCACGGCGGGACGCATGCTGGTGAGGAAGGAGGACGGAGGGCGAGGAGGAGGAGGAGGAGGACGACGGCGCGGCGGCTGGCTGGCTCGGACGGAGGGGCGGAACGGGGGAAAACAAGTGGAGCGGCGCGGGAGGAAGACTCATGCCCTCTAAGAACGATTACTTGGACCTTTTACGCTAGCTAGACCTATAGAACCCAAGCTGCACACACCTCAGGCGAGCATCGGCCTGGACGCGTCCAGCGGAGCGGCTGACCTTGTCACCTGTGTTTGGTTGAGGTTCGACTGAGGTTGAACTCGGCTGAACAACTAGTGGAAGTGGCAGATTTTGCGCAGACATCAGCTCACAGCAGGCAAATCACTGTACTCAGGCGGCGTCAAAACTGTACTGTCATGAAGCTTTCGGAACTCGCCGCTCGTCGGCTCCAATACATGTCTTTGATATTGGCTGAGGTCTGATCAGGGTCTGCCTGCAGTGGTGGACTGACTGTATGTGCCGGTTGATGAGACTTGACTGACGTCTGATCAAGATGTGACGGCTGCTATGTACAAGTTGTTGTTTGACTAAGCGCAAGGTCTGATTACACTGCTGATGAGGTGCGGCTGATCGCCCGTTGTGAACCGCGTCGGGGTTTATAGAATGACCAGGGGGAAGCTGCCGCTGACGGCCATCGCCAGCTCCCGTCCAAGATGCGCCGCTCCGTCCTGCTCGCCCGTGCCATGTCCTCCGCCGCCCCGCCGCTCGTCCTCTCCTCCCGCTCGCCGTCCGGCAGGGTCGCCCTGCTCACGCTCAACCGGCCGCACGCCCTCAACGCGCTCAGCACCCCGCTCGTCGACGCGCTCAACACCGAGCTCGACAAGGTCGAGCGCGAGGACCCCGTCGGGTGTGTCGTGCTCACGGGCGCGGGCAGGGCGTTCGCCGGTGCGTCGTCGTCGCTGCTCGCTGGCCCGCCAGGCTGGCCGAACTCGCGAGCTTGAGCTCGGGCTGACCGCTTCCGGCTCACGCCAACAGCCGGGGCCGACATCAAGGAGATGCAGTCCAAGACGCGTTGCGTCCCTCCCCCTCCGCCCCCTCCTCCCCCTCCTCCTCCTTCTCCTCCTCCTCTCCTCCTGATATCGCCTCTGGCTGACCCCTTCCCCTTTCGCCGTGCTCACACGCGCGCGCAGTGTCCGAAGTGACCGCCTCCAACTTCCTGACCTCCTGGACGCGCCTCTCGTCCTTCCGCAAGCCGCTGATCGGCGCCATCAACGGCTTTGCGCTCGGCGGCGGGTGCGAGCTCGCCATGATGGCCGACATCCTGCTCGCGGCGCCGGGGGCCAAGTTTGGGCAGCCCGAGATCAACCTGGGGATCCTGCCCGGCGCGGGGGGCACGCAGCGGTACGCCCTTGGCGCGAAAGCCCGTGCAACCCAGGGTATAGAGCGTTGACCCTCTCGGGCACTTTCCAGTCTGCTGCGTGCGGTCGGCAAGTCGCGTGCGATGGAGCTCGTCCTGTCCGTCCCCTCCCTCCTGACCCATCACCCGTCCACCCCGAGCTAACCGCTTCCCCTTACCACACACACTCACAGCACCGGCAAGATGATCACCGCTGCCGAGGCCGCCTCGTACGGCCTTGTCTCTCGCGTCGTCCCGGACGCAGAGGACGCGCCCAAGGGCCAGGCCGTCGTCGACGAGGCGCTCAAGGTCGCGGAGGAGATCGCGGGGAAGGGCCGGCTGGCGGTGCTAGCTGCGAAGGAGGCGGTCAACATCGGTCAGCCCCTCTCCCCACCCCTTGCCTGTGCTGCGAGCTGACGAAGGCTTACGGGCGACAGCCGAGGAGACCTCGCTCGAGCAGGGGCTCAGGTTCGAGCGCAAGCTCTTCTGGAGCATGTTCGGCACCGAGGACCAGAAGGAGGGTGCGTCCTCCTCCCTTGTTCCTCTCGCCCTCCTCGCTGTCAGCGCTGGACGCCATCGGTCTCCTCCTTCTCCTCTTGGCTTGGGCTTGAGCGAAAGCTAGAGCTGACGCCCTTATTCCCACCCCCTTTTCTCGAAACGCGCACACTTGACCCGGAACCACCCACCCCGACCCTCAAAAAGGCATGGCTGCGTTTGTCGAGAAGCGCACGCCTGAGTTCAAGGGCCGCTGAGCGCAGCGCTTCCCAGCCAGCCTTTTGCCTGGCGCGCGCACTCCGCGGGCTCGGTACGCGCTGGCCGCAGTCGTCGGCGGTGGGGTGATGACTGGAAGGAGGGAGAGGAGGGAGGGTACGTATGCCATGAAGACCTTTTGCCTTGCCTTATCATTCGCATCTGCGCGGACGAAAGGAGCGAGCGAGGCCCGGCGGAGAGTGTGAAGAAAGAGAGGATATCGAGCCCCGCCGGCTTCGCGCGCCGGGAGATCTGATCAGGAAATCAAGATTCACAGTTGCACCTATCAGCACATACACCGTCGCCCATTTGCACATGTCACAGGCCAGTCCGGTGCGACCTTCATGGTACAGGTACAGGGAATGCCTAAGAGCGCCGCTCGTTTAAATTGAGTGGAAGAATTGAGCGCTGGAGCGCCCGTCGGGCCGCACAGGGGCGCGCCGCGCCGTCGAAGCGACGCTATTAGGACTAGGCCTGACACCACTGTTTGGCCGGGCCTTCGCGTCGACCCTCTTGCCTCGCCAGGATGCACAGGGTGTAGTACTTCTGGCCCTCTTCCACCACCGGGAGGAGAGGGACCCAAACTAGTACCCGACGACGACGCGCTCCTTCCCCATCGCGTCCTGCCAGACGTCAATCCGCTCCAGCACACCCCCCGCTGGCCCTTTTTCAAGCAGCAGCTTGACCTCGCGCGCTTGGTCGTGTCCGACCTCGAGGACGACGCGGGGCGCGGCTGCGCTGCTCGACGAGGGGCAGGCTGGACGTGGAGCAAGGAGGACGGGGAGCTGGTGCGCGATGAGCGCGTAGAAGTCGAGCCCGCGGGACTTGGACAGGCGGGCGAGGGACGCGGGGTAGAGCTGTTGCGCGTTGGTTCCGTGCCGACCGTCGTGAGCGCTTAGATTGAAGAGGGTACTGCGGGCGAAGAAACTCACGGAAGACAATATTGGAGAAGCGGTTGGCACGTCGCCCAACAGCGCCCGCGAGTCCTCCCAGTCACGCACGCCGCGGTCAAGCCCCTGCATTTCGTCCAAGGGGATGTACGGTGGATTGCTCGTGACGACGTCTGCCGTCCCATGCTCCGCGACCCAGCGCTCCGCCCAGCGCTCGGCGAATACGTCCCCCTCGACCGCCGCGAACCGCGCGTCGAGCCCGTGCTGGCCCGCGTTCTCCCGCGCGAGCGCGACGGCCGCGGCGGAGAGATCGACTCCAAGCGCGCTTGCGCGGGGCAGGACGTGCAGCAAGAGGAGGGGGATGCAACCGCTGCCCGTGCACAGGTCGAGGACCCGCAGCGGCGCCGCCGGGTCGAGCAGGGAGGAGAGGTGCGAGGCCCACTCTTCGGTCTCGGGACGGGGGATGAGGGTTGGCCGGCGGACGTTGAGCAGGAGCGGGCCGAAGGGCTGGTTCCCTGTTGCGTGCAAAGGAGGAAGTCAGGCTTCTGTCGCAGCGGATCAGCAGCCATGCAACGTACCTAGGACATACTGCAGAGGCTCGCCAGCCTCCCTGCGCCTGACCATGTCCTCCAGGTCATCCACAAGCCACCGCGGACCCTCCACATCGGCCATGCCAGCAGACGACTGCGGCCGCTGCGAGCTGCGCCTCGCGAGCTCCTCCTCCATCCAGCGCAGCTCGTGGCGCGCTTGAGCAGCGCCCTCCGCGACGGCCGCCAGGCGCTGGATGAGCTGCGCTTGACCGTTTGCGAGGGACCGCCGGACGAGGGTGGCGAGCATGCTCGTCGTCGCGCCTGGATGAGTTCCTGTTGGCGGGCGGCGGCATGACGGAGTTTGCGCTCGAGCTGTCCTTTGCTCCTTCTCGACGGCCATCTCGCCTCCCTACCGTCCACTCACACAGCTGGCGTAGCAGGATGTCGTTCAAGCGTCCAGCGCACATCACCACCATCTCGCCCTTGCGTTCGTCTGGTGCGTCGGCTGGCAGCGCCTTGCGCTCGGGTGCGCCCTTCCTCCCTCCGAACGGCGAACTGACACCCCTCTTCGTCCCGACCTTGCCCTGTGGCGCGCCGACAGACCGCAGGAAGCTCGTCGCGGCTGTCGCAGAGCAGTACGGGCTCGATGCGGATACGGCCAAGAAGCTCGTGCCGGACGGACTGCAGTCGGCCAAGTACTTTACGCACCTCGACGTCCCTGGTGTGCGTCGACTCTCCTGCGGCTCTCCAACCCTGCTTCTCTACAATGCAAAGCTGACCTGCCCCCCTCTCCGTCACAGGTCATGTACTTCTCTGCCTCTCCAGCGACGGCGAACCCCCTCTGGTTCTCGATCCTCACCTCCAAGCAAAGCGCAGCGACAATCCCCCTTCTGCACCCCACCGTCTTTACGCTGCTGGCGCACCCGACCCTCCTCCCGACAATCACCACCCACCCGCACGTCATTATCCGCCTCATCTCAGGCGCGGACTTGATGACGCCTGGTTTGGCAGGCCCGCCCTCGCGCGCCGACGTGCAGCCGGGTGAGCTCATCGGCGTCAAGGCGACGGGGTGCGACGACGTGCTCGGCGTGGGGAGGTGCGCGGTCGCGGGCGGCCAGATGAAGCGGAGTGAGAAGGGCAAGGCGGTCGAGATGATCCACTGCTGGGGTGACAGGTCCGTCCTTCTTACCGTGCCTGGTTCAGGCGAGCGGGAAGGCTGACTGAAGTTCCTACGCGGGAGCGACAGCCTATGGGACATCGGTAAGGATCAGCGCCAGATCTCGTTCACCCTACCGAAGGAGGGCGAGTACAGCGAGTTCCTCTCGGATAGCGAAGATGAGACGGAGGCTGTCTCTGCCACGCTGGCCGAAACAAAGATCGCGACCGAGAAGGAGACGGTCGCTGCGCCTACGACGCCGGCGCCGGAAGCCCAGTCGCTCTCGCCTCAAGGTTCGTGCTCCTTATATCGTTCCTTCGGTAGACGAGGTTTAACGGAATCTTCTGCGGGTCTGTAGATGTCGAGACGGTCCTCCGGCTCGCGCTGCTCCAGTACCTCACGACCCTGCTTCCCGCCCCGCCGCCCGGCCTCCTGCCGCTGCCCTCTTCAACCTTCTACGAGCGGCACATCTTGCCCTCTCGTCCGTCCTGGGCGCCCTCGCAAGCGGCCGTCATCCAGAAGACGTCGTTCAAGAAGGTGGGCAAGTGGCTCAAGGCGATGGAGAAGGAGGGGCTGGTCAAGCTCAAAAGCTCGAAGGACCAGGATGCGGTCGTCGCCGTCGACCTGAAGCACGGCGCCGTGCAGGGGCACAAGCCGCACGTGACGATCGCGGAGCAGGCGCTGAAGGACAAGAAAAAGGCGGCGCGGGAAGCAGCGGCGAACGGCGGGGCAGCTGGTAAGCCGGAGGGCGCGCGCGAGGAGGGAGGTGCACCGCCCGCTGTCAAGAAGGCCAAGGTCAAGGCCATCAGAGAAGTGTTTAAGCCTAGCGGTCCTTCCTTGCCCTTTTGGGCCGCCGTCTCGGTCAGGTGAGTCTCATTTTCCCTTTCACAGGGCCATGTTCACTGATGCGTCCTCTTCGCAGCCCGGACTCGTTACTTACGGCACATGAGGTCAAAATCCATCTCCAAGCCTACATCACGGCTCACACCACCGTTCCTCGCGACCAGTCTATGGTCATCCTGGACGATTTGCTCAAGCGCGCGGTCCTCAAGAAGACGGAGGACAGCACGCAGCGCCTCCGGAAAAACGATGTTGAAGAGCGCTTGCGGAAGAACATGACCGAGTTCTTTGCGATCGACCGCGTGGGCGAAGAGGGCGTGCTGAAGTAAGTTGCCTGCACTCGTACGCGTTGGCTCCCGCTGACGGGGTTGCGGTTGCAGGAAAGGCACGCCGGCGCCGGTTGTGATCTCGGGCAAAAAGCGCGCGGCCAAGCACGTCACGCTCATCACCGGCCTCGAGACTTTCGGCATCGACGCCAAGGGTGCGTACGTCGGAAATTCTGTCTCGATCGGCTCGGCGCTGACAGGCCCTCTGCCGCAGGCTTCGCCGACGACCTCAAACGACTGTGTGCGAGCTCGACCGGAGGTGCGTCCTGCAACACCCTCAAAATTTCAGTGTTTCACTAACTTGCACCTCCTGTTCCCTCTCAGTTTCTCCTCTCACGTCCGCCTCGCCCAAGGCGATGCTCTCCGAGGTACTCGTCCAGGGCACGCACGACAAGGTCGTTACGGGCCTGCTTGTCAACGAGCACGGCATCCCACACAAGTGGATCGTCCATGAAAGGGGCAGATGAGCATGTCCTTGTCTGCGAGAGCAGGGTCGTCCGTCACGTTGTTCGAGTGTTGACTACTCGTCGCAGTGGTCGGGCGGCCGAAAAAGGGAAGTGGCTCGGCGAGAAGCACGCTTTTGCCGCCACTGCCCTGTCGAGCATCGCTCCTTATCGCACACGCCGCTCCTCGCCCTCATTGTCCCGGAAGAATTCACCCCGTATGCTCGAGGCTGCTGACACGACTTACCGGAGGGGACCAGCTGCCCTAGTCCTTCACTCGTTGCTGATCCTCAACCCACCCACCTTCTTTCTCAGCCGCCATCGCCCACACTCCTTCGCACCCTCGGCTCGTCGGTGCCCTATTATACACTGAACGCACATGGATGCTGACGCTGGCCCCCATCTATCGGCGAATTGCGATCGCTCCTGATCAACCCTTATGCTTGCTCTTTCCTCGCCGGCCAGCAAAGCCTCGCCTTGCCGGCAAAGCAAGCCTTCCACCTCTCCACTACAACCCGTTTGTACGCCCAGCTAATCTTGGTGCCCACATCGCAGGCATACACGAGATGAAGCTCAAGCGGCTCCGGGACCACTGCGACGGCCTGCGCAGCGATCTCGCGCGTCCCATGACGCCTATCTCCGAGAGCAGCGCTTCGTCCGTTTCGTTTTTCCTCGCTCGGCCGTCCGCGTGTACACTGGAGCCAAGTTGCGCATCCGAGCACAGACTCATCAGCTTCGCGCAGACGACGCGTGACCCGCTCGTCCCAAGCGTCTGAAGGCCGGTGCGCGCGGTGGACGCCCCGTTCGCGCCCAAGGCGTCCGAGGCGGCTGGCTGCTGTGAGTTTGGCTCGGCGCGTCGCTGCGAGCGAAGATCAGGACTGACGAGCAAGATGCACGCACAGGCACCATCGCTTGATCCATCTGCTCGAGAAACAACCTCTTTCAGCCCCGTTCACTTCATCGCTACATATGTCTGTCGCATAGTTCGTGTCACCACGGCCATAGAGAGCAAGCAGTGAGACCATGCGCGACGTGTAAAGGATAGCGATGAGTTCCTGGGGGTACGGGAAGGACAGCAGGCAGCGAGCGGCGCTTCGAGCGCGCATAGGAGAGGCGGAGGATTGTTGATGCAGTTGTGGGGTGGTGATACAATGCGGGGGTGATAGATAGCCGATAAGGAAAGATGGGGTGCAAATGAGGAAGAGAATGATAGCCCGGGACAAGGGGAAAGGGATGAAATGCCCTCAGTCGTCGTCGTGGAAGCTCCTGCAGGAGGTGGACCTCGATCAGCAATCGACCAAGAGCATGACAGGACGCAAAGGACTGACCAGCCGACACTGAGACGAGGAGGGGCGCCATCGGCCGACAGCGTGCCTGCTCCGGAGGGACCGTACCACCTGTAAGCGGAAGAGAGGACAGGTAAGCAACGGTCGGCGAAGTACACAGGCAGAGTCAAAACGTACTCGGCGTACTCCTCCATCGTGAGCTCGAGCTCGGCGAGAAACTGGATTGCATACGGATGTAGGCGCTTGTCGTAGCCGGCGTCCTTCTCCTTTTGCGCGGCACAGACGGCCGAGATCTTGGCCGGCTCCTCGCCTGCGTTCGCCAGGTCTTCCAGGATGTGCGACGCGAGCGGCGTGAGGAGGGTGGAGCGCCGCGAGAAGGAGCGGCTCATGCGATTTGTCGGCGAAATGGGTGACGGGGGCGGATGAGGAGGCGCCTCGCCGGGAGGGAAGACAATGGCAGGCACGGTTGGCGCGGAGGCGTTGATTTCGAACGAGTCCGACACGGGCGAGGCCGCGAAGCCGAACGAGAAGACGCCGGTCGTATTACTGGGCGAAGTCGGCGTTGGCGTCGCAGTCCCTTCCGTGTAGCTCGAGTCGGTGCTGCCGTGAGAGCCGAACGTGAAACTGGCCATGGACGTCGTCGGCGAGACTGGTTCAGCGCCGGCGTTGAAGAAGGGGTTGTTCTTTGAGGACGTCCCGCCGGGCAAGGCGAGACTAGGCGGCTGGAAAGCGTCCGACGCTGCAAGCTCCTTCTCCTGCTCCTCCGAGAAGAAGAAGTCGGCCGGCGAGGGCAGGCTGCTCGATTCGAACGACGAGCGGGCGGGCGAGAGCATATTGGACTGCACCGGACTCGGAAGAGCGGCGAAAAGAGGCGGATGTTGGGTGGTGGCAGCCGTTGTAGTTGGCGGCGTGACGATCGGGAGGCCTGGCAGCGCGCTGTTCGGCGAGACCGGGCTCGTCGCGCCCTCCGAAGCGTCTTCGGCGATGCCGGTCAGGGTCTTGCTCGACGACCGGCTCGAAAGGTCGTCGCCGCTGCTGCGTTTCTTCTTACCGCCGCCGCCAAAGCTCCTTTTGAACCACTGCGTCGCCTTGCCAACTGCGCCGCCGCCGTTGACGACTTCTGCGCCAGAATCCAGCGTTCGCGACGCACGGCGGGCTGGACCAGCGGGTTCGCCCTCGCCGGCCGGCACATACTCGTCTGCCGTAGACGCGTTCTCAGTAGGCAGACGGACCATCGCGATTGTTGACCGGCTGCGCTTGAGACCGGGCGACGGAGGAGGGGCGAGCGAGCTGGCCGACTCGTCCTCGAGGATCGAGCCGAGGACCGAAGGCTCGAGGTCTGCGTGCCGGCGACGAATCCGCTCAAGACGCTCGTTGAGCGTGGCGACCATCTGCACTTCGGCCGGGGTAGGCCCGCTTGGTCGCTGGTTGATGTGCGAGAGTCGGAAGACGATGAGGCGTAGGATGTACGACCGGACCGATTGCGACCAGAAGAGGGCAAGACGGTCGAAAACGACCTGGTCGAGGACGAGGTCGACGATGGCCGACCGGTCGACGGGGTCGGCGGTTAGCGTGTCCCAGTGCTGAAAGATGAACGACACAGTCTTGCAGAGCGTCAGGGCGTGGTCGCTGTTTCTGAGGATGATGCTGAGCGGGTTGAGGAGGAAGATGGTCGTAAAGGCGAGCGGCGGCGCCGGGATGAGGCCCAGCTCCTTGCAGGGATCCGGCGGGACGGTCGTGACAACGTCGAGCAGGTCAAACAGGCAGCTGAAGGTGCAAACAGGTTGACGTCAGTGGTGCAAGAGCAGCGAGAGTGAAGGAGGAGCACGCACAAAACGCCCTTGGGCTCGTACATGTTGGTGCGCGAGACGAGGATGCGGAACCAGAGCTCGCTGACGCGGCCGAAAAGGCGCGAGCCGACGACGTCGGTGCCGAACTCGATGTCGATGATCGTGCGACTGCTCAGGAGAAGGATGATAGTTTCGCTCAGCCGCCGATTGGCGCTTTCGAGTACCGGCGGCTTGCCAGTGTTGCCGGCGAAGCCTGCCGTCTCGGTCGAGTTGAAGGTGCTCGCGTTGGACGTCGTCGTGACCGAGTTAATCTTGCCCTGGACGTAAGAGACACACTTGCTCGTGAAGACGGTCGCCAGGTCTGCAGCCGGTAGTGTCAGCGCGTACCGAGCTCTGTCAGTGAGAACGGGACTGACGGGCGTAGCCAGGGGCCTTGAAGAGGGCCGATGTAGCGAGCTGGTCACCTCCTTCGCCTTCTTGAATGGAGGGGAAATACGCCGAGAGTCGCCGATGGTAGGCGCGGAAGAACGAGAAAAAGAGCTCGGAGTCGTCCGACTGCAAGAATGCACCAAGGGGCGTCAGCGCTGCATCAGATCAAGAGCCAAAAGATCTAGCGCACCTGCCAGCGCCGAAGCCAGTTCCCTGGCTGGAAGCGAAAGGCAGCGTCGTCCTCAGGGTCGCTGAAGTGACACGCTGACCAGCCGAGCTTCGTCACGTACTCGCGCGGGTCATTCATGGAGAAGTCCTGGAGAAAGTCGGGGAAGGGCTCCGACTCGTGCTGGCACAGGTGTGACCTGCGAGGGACAGCTGTGAGCATGGATACGAGAAGCGAATCCTGGGGAAGGGAACTCACGAGCGTGCCTCAGATTCTTTGAGCTGCGTCTCCATCCTGACGAGGGCCATCTTAGTGATCGGCATCGAGGACAATAGCTGTTGAGCGATGCCGTCAATGCGGAAGAAAGCGAATGCTGAGAAGGAGCGCGACTCGTTAGCTCGTGCGCCAGAGTATATGGAGGGAACAGCAGCGCACCAAGCATGCGGCCGGCGAAGCTCAGGGTGTTTTGAAAGATGCCCTTGCTGCTCAGCTTGATCATGACGAACGAGACAATAGTCCTCATGATCTTGCGGAACACGTTGTCGTCTGCGGGGTCCGTTGCGAGGGCATGTTCCGAAAGAGCAGGGCTGCGATGTAAGGAGCGTCAGCTGATTGACCATCGTCAGATAAAGAGGCAGGACGCACCTCTCGACAAGGGCGGCAACCGCCTCGAGGATTGCACCGCGCTCACTGGGCGTGTGGTCGAGCCACAGGTCATGCGTGACAAGCCCGACGAGCCACTCAAAGCAACAGGCCCGCAAGAGCTTGTTCTCGGCCACGCTCTCGGCATCGTAGCCACAGCGCTCGATCTCGTACAGTGCTGGTAGAAGGACGCCCTTGATGAGAGGAGCGCGGGCTGACGACGAGCGCACTCTGCACAGTGCAATAGCTCGTTAGCGAGCAGGCAGGAAGGAAGGAAGAGAAACTCTAGGCTCACGCAACGAGGCACTCGCTAAGCTTCTCCGCCATGAGCCGGTAGTTGAGGTGCTTGCGGGTACGCTGCCGCCTGGCCGCGGCGATAGTGAGCACGCGACCGTTGAACGAGGTCGCTTGTAGCGCCGGCTTGCTCCTCAAGCTCGGCAAGCTGGCCGAGGTCATGACAGGCGCCTGATCGACTTCTACACCGCTGTCGGTCGAGTTCGACGGAGGCTCGCCGGGGTTGGCCGCTGTGTACAGGCTGGTAGCTTGGTCAGACGACACAATCGGCGCGGAAAGCGTCCTCTTCGCCATGTTGAGGGGTGCGACGGAGGGCGTGAATGATGTCGGTGGGTGCTTGAAGACGGTGATCGTGAGGTTGGGGTTCTTGATGGGCGCTGGTGGTGACGGAAGAGGTGCGTCCGGCGAAGAAAGAGGCACAGAAACGACCGCAGGTGGTGAAGGCAGAGGAGCAGGTGCGGTCTCAGGCGACGAGGCAGATGACAAGGACGATTCCTCCTGGGGCGTGTCGATAGCGACGTCGGGCCGTAACGGGTCAGAAGCCGACGGCAAGCTCGAGATCTGCTTGTCGACCTCAAGCTGCAGGTCGGCGAGCGCCTTCTCGAGCTCGCTGTTCTTCTGGATCGCGATCGACCGCCGGGCGCCCTCGAACGCGGCGCTGATCGTCTCGGGCGAGCCGGTGCTCATCGCCGCAAGGAGCGAGCTCCACGAGTCCTCGCCGTCGAGCTGTGGCCGGAACGAGCCTGCGTTCGGCTCGATCGGCTTGCTAAGGGCATCTGCGAGCTTGGTGATATCGGAGCCAAAGTCGAGGCCGCCGCCGAGGTCGGGCAGCGCGAGCAACCGCAGAGAGCCGGACGACTTGAAGTGCGGTAAGGTCTCGCTCGACGTTGGGTTGGAGGCGGCGGAGGGCTCGGCCGTGAGATACGAGAGCGACGACGTCGAGTGGGTTGATTGATCCGACAACCTGCGCAGCAGGTTGACCGCCTTCTTCGACGGTGCTCCGTTGACTTCACGTGACTGCAACGAGGGGATTGAGTCCGACGACGAGAGCATACCGGTCGAGTCGGTCGAGAGCAGGGAAGGGAGCGGATTTTGCGGAGGTGGCGGCGCGGGTAGGGCGTACTCTGGAGGAGCGGGTGCACGCCGAGGCTGCGAGAAGGCGACGGGTGGATGCGACGGCGACGAGTTGGTGCGCGGGCGCGACATCCTGCCTTGCGGAGGTGTCGTGCCCGCCTGCGCTGGTGATAACCGGGAAGACGGCTCGAAGTCGCGATGCGAGATCTTGGAGGGCGTGCTTGGGCCGGGCGCGCTCTGCCTCGGGAAGGATGCGGACGTAGGACTGGTGATGGTAGGAGAAGGTGCGGTGTCCTTCTTCTTGCCGAACAAGCTGCGCAGCACGCCAGAGCCCTTCCGCGGCGTCGCCTTGCTAGGCGACTCGTCCCGGCCCTTCTTCTTTCCGAGGTCGGTGCTGCTCGAGCGCGCTTCCACAGAGGAGGCTCGATGGTAATTCTCGTCCGCACTGGGCCCGCTGGCTGGTGTGGGCTTCACGGCTGAGCCGGCCGAGCCGATGCGCGTGTCGCGCGAACGCTCGGAGCCAGCGTGAGGGGGAGTGGAGGGATGCGCCTCGGCGTACTGCGGCCGGCGGAGGATGTCCCCACTCGGCCGTCGCGGCAGCGCAGGGGGCGTCAATGCAGGCTTGCCGTTGGCGACTGAGGGGTACTGATTGAGCGGGACATGTCGCGGCTCGCCGTCCTCGCGCTCGATCGTCATTGACGTCTTGCGCTGGTCCGATGGCTGCCGCGGCGACGGTGCTGCGGAGCGGTCCTCGCTGACCGAGCCTACGCGACGAGACCCTTCGGGTGACTGGTAGGTGCGCAAATCGGGGTCGCTCGACTGGCGTTCTTGCGTGCGGTGAGGTGCGTCGGGCGAGAGGTAGTTGAGCGGTGCGGAAGGCGACTTGGCATGGTGCGGCGTAGCCGAGCTGATGGACGGCGACCGTTGCTGAGGTAGCGGGTGCATGACAGGAGGGCGAGGTGAGAGGCCCGCGTTGATGCGCTCAAGGCTGGGTACACGCGACATGCGCGGTGCGCCGGGGGTGACGGTCGACTGGTTCGACGCCTCAAGCGAGGGCGAGCCGATGCCAAGGCCGTGGCCAGGGTTTCTTCCTGCACTGTACGACCCGTTCATTCCGCCCGAGGCCTTGCGCGCCGGCGTGCTGGGAGGACCGCCGACGACCCTGCCGAGGACGACCGGCTCGCCTGGGGCGACGGCAGACTCCGAAGCGGCCAGGCCGCTCTCCCTCCTCCAGACCGGCGGTGGACCCAGCGCGAGGTTGCTTTGCCGGTCAAGCGGGCTGGATACGACGCGCGGTGACGGGGCGTGTGCTCTTGACGGCGAAGGGTAGGCAGGCGATGACGACTGGCGAGGGGAAGGCGCTGCGTTCCCCGACGGGCGGCGCATCTGCATGCGATTCGGCGTCGGAGGGCCTGAAACCGGCTGAAGGAAGTTGCCGCCTCGAGCACCTGCTGGGAAACGGCTCGTCGTCGGCGAGGGCTGCAGAGCATCAGAGGAAAGCAGGTCAGCGGCTGTCGTTCACGCAGACAATGCTGTTTCGCGTCGTCGTCGTCCCGACGCTTGCCAAGGCGAAGAAAAGGACGCACGACGCCGCCGTAGCTGTAGGGGTCCATCCTGAGCGAGACTTAGCTGTCGAATAGCTCCACAGGGCACAGCTGTCGGAGCCGGTCTCGGAGGTAAGGCGTTGGCAGGGTCGACCAGTCAGGCCGTTCGGAGGGGAGCGTCGTTGCACGTCGGTCGCGTCGAGCTGCTGCTTCCGGCGCCTGCGCAGGGCTGAAGCGGCTGTTCTTCGGCACCGGGTCCTTTGAGAGAGGCGACGATGGAGCTGGAAGACAAGAAGAGGGCGGGATAGGGCTGCCGACGGACAGCGAGGCAGCCAGGAAGGGCTTGCAGGAGGTCAGGAGGAATGGATGGTGTCAGGGCCTGCAGGGGGAACAAGGGCGCGTCGTTCGCCCGCAGCTGGGGCAGCACGGCGCGATCGACGACGCATCCATGAGGCTTGCGGCACCTGCCGCATGGCACGAAGCGCAAACGGATGACTGGTCATGGCTATAGAGACAAGGGGGATCGGAAAGAGATGGGGTATCGGTAGGGAGAGTGTTGTAGTCTAAAGGCCAGGTTGACCGCGTCCACAGGATCAAAGTCGGGACGCCGCTGGGCGGCTCAGATCAGAGCCCACAGGCCGAGCGCGCCGAGGGCACCAGCGCCGACCCACGCACCGCCGGTCCTGGCCGACGCGCCGCTCGTGCCCGACTCGCTTGCAGCCGCCGTGTTGGCGCCCGTAGCGCTCGGGTTGGCGCTCCTGTTAAGAGTCGACGTCGGGTTGTTGCTGACGGACGAGGCGGAGGAGGAGGACGAGTAGACCTGCGCGCGGCGACAGTGGTGGAAGAGATCAGCGACGCCATTCCGGAAGATGAGGCTTGAAGGGCTGGAGGACTGACGTTCAGGTACTGGATCTCCATGAAAGCGTTGTCAAAGTCCTCGTTGCCGTTGAGAACGTAGGTCGTGTCTGCGAGAGCGACGCAAGCAGTGAGCGAGCGGACAAGGGTGTAGAGCAGAAGCAAGGGCGAACAGCACGTCTCCGGCGCGACGGGAGCAGTGCAGCCGGTAGACTCGAGGACAGAAGCGACACCAGCCCAGTCGCCGCACTGTATGGAAAGCGAGTAGTCAGTCCGACAATGTGTGGAGAAAAAAAAAAAAGCGCAGAGCGCACGAGGGCGATGTTGAGGACAACCTGCTGCGAGTGAATGTAGTCCGAGATGGGCGAGCAGCCCGAAGCAGACCAGAAGCCGGACGGAGTGCCGAGCGACGACGTGTCGATAGATGAGGCGTTGGCGCTGATGCTGGAGGGGACGTCGGCGCGGGAGAAGAACCAGATCTTAACACCCTCCTCAGCGAGCTCGGTCACCCAGACGCCGCCGCCGTTGGTGTTGAAGCCGTCGCCATACGACTTGTCCGACTCCTCGTAGATCACGCAGCCTGAGTTGCCCGTTGCGTTGCAGTTGGTCTGGCCGAGAGTGCCAGTGAGGTCAGGAGTGCTGGTGAGGGTGCAGCCCTCGACCGTGTGAAGCGCCATCTGGTTTTTCAGCTGCCTGTTGACCCCCTCAAGGATGTCGACTTTAGCGCGTAACGAGCAGGTCAGCTCTGCTACAATAAACCGTGAGTAGAGCACGCACTCTCGCCGCCAACAGGCCATTCAGGGCTCCTGGTCCAGACTGAGAACAATCCATCCGTCAGCGCATGAGCTGAGCCAGCGAGAGACGTGAGAGTTACAGGCTGGCCAGACCGAGCAACCAAAAGGAAGGTGAATCGCGTCGAAGACGACTGCGAGACGAAGCGACCTGCGGTCAGTGAGCGTACTTTAGGTAGGATCGAAATACGTACAAACGGTGCCAACGTCGTGCTTCGATTTCTGGGTGATTCGAACCGAGTTGCGTTTGTTATCGTAGATGACCTGTGGCGGCGGAACGACATCAGTCTGCATCCCTATCCAAGCATCGTGTTCTCGACTCACCGTCTCGGTCGAAACCTGCGAGGAGAAATTGAGCGTCAATGCACAGGTTATAATCGAAAGAGAACAACTCACCTTGAGGATGGCGTTCTGGGCGTCGTTGACATAGGCGAGAGGAGGGGTGTAAGAGGAAGGGACGTATTGAACGTCGCCGTTGGTGTAGTTGTCGCTGCGAGGCCAAGTGTTCAATTAGACTTAGCACGGTTCACCCGGTGAGCAACGGGAGATCTACAGGCGAGAGATGCAAGGTCAGTCCAGCGTGCGCTTCAGCAAACGGTGAGAAAGCTAGAAATACGCACGCGGCTTACTAGTGGTCGCTGAGAGAGGAGAACGAAGGGCAGGTTGATTAGCCTCTTTCACCAGCCTCTCGTCCGCCCGCGCAGGCATGCACTGGCCGCTCACGCGCCACACCATCCCAAGGGCGACGGACCCGTTTCGACAGGAAGGTTCTCCCGCGTCCTAAGGAGACGACTGCAAAGGCGAGCAGCCTCGCAGGGCCGGCACGAGCACCTCGTGCTGAGGCCCCCTCCCCTTCCTCTCAGACGTGAAGTTCAGCTCGGGACTCACTAGAAGTCGCTGCAAGGCCAAGACTATGTCAGCATCTTTTCCTAGCAGACAGGACCGAGCGAAAGCAGTCCGGGAACGTACAAATTGTTGAAGAAGGTGGCGCCCTTGTTGGACTCGATGAGCGAGTAGCTGGCGGCGTGAGCGAGGCTAGCCACGCCCAGGGCAGCCGCGGCAGCCGAGGCGAGTTTGGGGAAAGCAGGCATGACGAGAAGAGAAGGCAAGACAAGGAAGCGCCGGAAGGGAGGGGGACGAAGGTAGAGACGACCTGCTGAACAGCTAGGAAGGGAAGGGGAGGAGGGCGGTCAACAGCGAGGAAGAAGGAAGGCTCGCCGAGGCTCAGCAGCAAGACGCGCACGGACGACGCGTCGCAGCCGCACCATGTATGTACACGCGCTGCAGATCATCACCCATCTTCAGCTCATCCCGTCCACCTGACTACCGAAGACCGACGACGGCGGGACAGCTCGCGCCCTCACCACAGGCAGCTACTTGACCACAGTATGGCTGTCGCTCCGCTCAGGATCGCCATCGTAGGAGGGGGAATCGCCGGCACGACGCTCTTCCTCGCCCTGCAAGACGCCGTAGGGGTCGAGCTCACGGTCTTTGACGGCGCGAAGGAGCTCAGGTCGGTCTAATGATCCTGCGGTCGTGGTCGGGCAGCAAGCTGACCCTCAGGCGTTGCGCTGTCGGTCACTTAGAGAGATCGGCGCGAGCATCGCACTCCAACCATGTGGCCTGCGCATCCTGGAGAAGCTCGGAGTCGGGGAGGAGGTCGAGCAGGTGGCCTACCGAGGTCCGACCCCAGCATCTATGGTGCGTTTCTGCCGTCACTCGATGCTGAAGGTGTCGGCTGACAGCCATTTGGGCTTTGCAGATCTATCGGTTCGTCCTTGCATGAGAAGGAAAGCCACAATGCCTTGTTGCTGACCTTGCGCGACTGCGCCTTTTCTCTGTTCAGCAACCATCGCACGGCCGAGATCATCGCTGCGCCGCCCCCCACCAGTGTGCAGGCCTTCCAAGGATGACTGGGCGCTCCGTCACTGATCCTCGCTGAGCTGCCGGTTGCAGAGCTTCCCCTGCCGCAGCATCGCACGGCGCGATTCTTCCGACCCCATCTGCACCGCATCCTCACATCGCGCATCCCAGCTCATAAGCTGAAGCTCAACAAGAGGTTAGAAGGCGTGGAGGAATCTCCGGGCGGACCGTTGGTGCTCTCCTTTGCGGACGGTGAAACGTTTGAGTGTGACATGCTCGTCGGCTGTGCGTCGCTTCCTCTTCGCTAATGCAGCTTGCACTCACCCTGACGGCCGACAATGACCGCAGGTGACGGTATCAAGAGCGCTGTCCGACGGTACTACTTGCCCGGGTACAAGCTCAACACCGGTCGTGCCTTCACAATGCGCGGCGTCTTCCCGACGAGCAGACTGGAGGGGATGGACGACTTCCCCGAGGACTCGGCGTGCGTCAAGATGCTTCTCTTTGCCGATCTTATCTTCGCTGCTGAAGTCCTGCCTGGCTTCTGCACAGGCATTGGTGGGGTCCGGATCGAGCTTTTTTCACCTCGCCACTGGGTCCGTCTCCCCCGATCTCCTGACCCTGGCGGCTGCGCACGCTGACACTGGATTATTGTCGACGTCAGCCAAGGGCATCTTCTCTTTCGTTGCCTTCGTACCGGATTCAGTGCTGCGCAAGGAGAGCGAAGATCGATCGTACGCCGATGCCCAGTGGGACGAGCGCGGCAGCGCGAAGGATCTCAATAGCTTCTACGAGGTGCGTGCGCCCACCTTTGGCCTTCCACATCACATCCAGGCGCCTGAGTTTTTTTTTGCTATCTCTGCGGCATCATTGCTCTTAGGACTGGCACCCGATCATCCGGCGGGTTTGCGAAGCTGCAGAGGAGGTGCGCTTGTACCCAGGTGCGTTCGACCCATTAGCTTCGAGGCTTGAGAGGGTTTGGCCTGACTGCAAATTCGACTCGCAGACTACCACGGGCCTCCACTGGAACGTTTGAACATGTCGATAGGACGCGCGTGTCTTCTAGGCGACGCTGGCCATCCTCATGGTGCGCCGCTTTCACCTTGCACTCAGCCCCATCGCCTGCTGACCGACCCTCCATCTGGTACCCAAGGCGGCGCTTTTGCCGTTGGCGGCTCTCTCGCCATCGAGGACGCCTATGCGCTCTCCCTCTGCATTCGCCGGACCTTGATCGACCCAGCTCACTTCCCACTCGCGACAGCGCTCGAGTCCTACTCAGACCTGCGCACGGCACATGTCAACAAGGTCATCGCCGCCGCCCTGTCCGTCCGTCAAGCTAAGGATAGGCGCAACGATCTCGGGCTCAGGATGACCGAGGACGAGATTCGCAAGTCAGTGCTCGAGCGGGTCGAGACAGAGTGGATCGCGGAGAACGACGTCGAGCGCGACTTTGCGCATCTGGTAGAAGCGCTCGAGGCGCGCAGGACATAGATGACGCGCCAATTTGGAAGCTTTTGCTGCACTGCGATATGACGAGAGACGCTCCTCTTCGGCAAGTGTTGAGGCGAAGTGCAATACCGCTCCAGGCAAAGGGGCGCATGCATCGGCGGCGCATCGGACTTGTAGGCGTCATTCCATGCGCGTCCTACAACTACGACCGCCAGCCTCAGGCCTCAAGCCTTGCTCGATACCCCTTCACGACTAGATCGGCAGCTCGCTTCTTCGCCTGCTCGCTGGCTCCGTCTTTACGCTCGTCGATTGGCTTGAATTGGGACCCCTTCCTCAGCTTCCTTCTCTTGTTGCCTCGCCTGTCAACGTTACCACCACCAGCTCGCGGTGTTCAGCCCTTCGGTCGTCCCACTCGATGGCCGTCCCCTCTCAAGCCCTCCTTGCTCAAGCAAGCTGCCCACGGCTCGCTGCTCAGATTGCCGGCGCATCTCTGAAGCCTCCAGCTGTTGTTCGACGCAGTCGCTTGCCCCAGGCGGTTCTCGCAGCCTCCGCAGCTGTTGGAGGCCTCTACCTGTATGACCGCGAATTCCAGGCATCGGCAGGTGTAAGATCGTTGCGTACGCTCTGGACAGGCCTGATCATCACCCTAGACTGTGAGTCTGCCCTGCTGGGGTCGGGTAAAGGACCGTCGCTGACCTCAAGGTGCGTCTACGGCAGTCAAGTGGAACTTCAGCCCCGTCAAGTCAGGCGAGATCTCGGCGCTGCACCAGCGTACCGCGGATCGTATCAAGGCCCTGATCGACTCGAACAACGGTCTTTACATCAAGCTAGGCCAGCAGCTGGGTGCGTTTGACGCTTTGTGGTCGCTTTTTCGCGCGCGATGCTGATGCTGCGCGTCCTCCCTTTCGCACCACAGGCACGCAAGCTGCTGTTCTACCTGGCCCTTATCGCGACGCCTTCTCATCCTTCGCCGACTCCGCCCCGTCCGTACCGTTCGAGGAGCTCCTACCCATCTTCGCCGAATCGTTCAACGGCGCGCACCCGGACGACGTCTTCCTCGACTTTGAGCGGACGCCGATCGCGAGCGCGAGCATCGCGCAGGTGCACCGCGCAAAGCTGAAGGACGGCACGCCCGTCGCCGTCAAGGTCCAGAAGCCGGCGGTGCAGTTGCAAGTCGAGTGGGACCTTTGGAGCTACCGCTTCCTCATGCAGATGATGCAGGTGCATTCCGGCTCTCTCCGCGATGCTGCAGCGCCCATTGCTCACTTTGCGCCCCCTTTCCCTCCAGCAATTCTTCGAGTATCCGACAACGTTCGTCGCCAACTGTACGCCACACTGAATTCGTTCTACGCTGAGCTTTCACTGACTAGGGATTACTCCCCTTGCAGACGTCTCAGAGCAGATGCGCCGGGAGACAGACTTCTACATCGAGAGTGCGTAGTTTACTCAACGCGCATGGGCTTCTCCCTGATTGCTGCCTCTTACCAGCGGAAAACGCCAGCAAGACTATCGACAAGCTCAAGGCGACGCCTTCGCTCAAGCACGATGTCTACGTGCCTCTTGTTTACCCCGAACTTAGCACGAACCGCATCATCACGATGGAATATGTCAAGGGCGTCCGGATTAACGACAAGAAGGCTATCGCCGATTTCAACTTCAAAGGTGGCTTCCGCGGCGTCATGGACACCGTACTCGACCTGTTCGCCGTCCAGACCTTCGTCTGGCGCTGGGTGCACTGTGACCCTCACCCGGGCAACATCCTCGTTCGCCCGAACCCCAACAATCCGCGGCGCAGCCAGATCGTCCTACTCGACCACGGGCTTTGTGCGTTCGTAGCAAAGACTCGCCTCTGCACTGCGCTGACCGAGAAGGCGCCGCCTTGTAGACATCCCGTTGTCCGAGTCGTTTCGCCGGCAGTATTCGACCCTATGGCGATCCATCTTTGTCCTCGACCTGGCCGCAATCGGCCGCATTTCGCATGATTGGGGCATTGACTTTGACACTGACCTCTTCGCCAGGTTCGTCTTCTCCTCGTTTGCGCCGTGCGCCCGTGGCTGATGACGTGTCTTTTGTCTGCAGTGCCATCCTTCTCCGCCCTACTCGCCTTGGCGCCGGGCGCAGTCAAGCAAGACACGAGGAGATCCTTCGGCGCGAGGCCATGAACGAGTACGAGCTGCAGCTTGACATCAAGCGCCGTATGCGGCTGATGCTTGAGAACGAAGAGAAGGCTCGTCACCCATGCAGCATTGGCTTGAGACCTCTGACCCCATGCTGACATGCATTTCAAACCACCTCGCAGATCCCGCGCGAGCTCATCTTCCTCGTCCGAGCGCAGCGCATGCTGCAGGTCGAGAACCAGATCCTTGGCTCGCCGTCGAACCGCGTCCACATCACCGCCAAGGTGCGCTTCATCGGCTACGCCCCTCTTTCCAGCGCCCGAGCTAACCAAGGTACTTTCTCCTTGCAGTGGGCCGCCCAGGGCTACGCCCTCTCGCAGCCGACGCACGATCAATCAATCTTTTCGGTCGGCCTTCGGCCGTGGTTCAAGCAGAAGCGTGAGGTGTTGACCTTCCGAATCGCGCTCGCGATCATCGACGTCGGCTTTTATACGGTCAAGCTCCGCGGCTGGGTCAAGTCGCTCTTTGGCATCGAGGATGTCGGGCTGGAGGAGGTGCTGCAGCGGCAGTTCAACTCGCTCGCGAAGGAGGAGCTTGGGGTCGATCTTGAGGAGGCGCAAACCTTTGAGGGCTGAGCGCTGTATCTTGATACTATAGATGTGTTGTAGACATAGACTTGCTCAAGACGGCCTAGCGCCGATGATGTGAGCTCGGCGAATGACCCATGTGCATGGTGCGAGGAAGCAGTACGCAGGCAGCCGGACTCGCGGGCGACGCGGGAAGAGCGTCAACAAGTCTGCCGACCGACCTTGACCTACTCCGCACCTGCTCTTGCTCGCCTTCGGCCTCCCGTCACCAGGCAGTTCTACAGCTGCAGCTCGCGTCGAAGCTCCAGCCACTCTTTCTCGGTTGTCGATCGAGAAACTCGCCGCCCAGCTCCTTTTCAGCCCTCTCCCCTTCCTCCCCCCCAGGCGCCTCGAATGTCGTTCCTCGCCTCCGCCCCGTCCTCGTCGTCCTCCCGAGTGGTCGTCCAGTCGGTCAACAGCCTCTCGACCCGCGCCAAATCGTCCACTTCGACGCAGGGTATCTCGCGAAAGGCCATCGCGAAGGCCCGTCCGACGTACAAGAAGCCGGTCCTGAGGGAGTCGATCAAGGACGAGTGGTACGTCAACTACCGCAGCCCGCTGCCTGTATTCAAGGACGGCAAGCTCAGCACGGTCGGTACCTGTTCTCACGCCTGCCTCTGAGCTCAGCCGGTGCTGATCTTGACCCTGGCGGGGTGCTCGCGTGCTGCTCTGCCTGCTTGCAGAAACGGATGGCCTCGCTCGTCGACCTGTACCACCAGACGTCGACTCACATCACCAAGGAGAACCTCGACGAGGTCATCGACGCCGAGTTTGCGCCCAAGTCGGGCGTGCCGCGGACGCGGCCGCAGATGGCGTCGCTCATCGACCTGCACCTCGAGATGAACGACCCGGGCTACTACTCCCGCCCGGCTAACGACTGGCAGCAGATCGAAAACGAGCGCGCCTTCGTCACCGGCGGTGCTGCCGACGGAGCGGCCAGCGGCGTCGACAGCCTGTTCCGCAACCTTTCGGGCATGCGGCTCGAGAACGTCCTGCCGCACACGCCCGGCTCGTCGCAGACGGCGCTCAAGCAGCGTGCAAAGGAGAACGACTGGGTCGGCGCGCGCGAGAACGAGCTCACGCCGAGGCAGCGGGCAGTCGTCGAGGCGCTGTACGGCACGGATGCCGACCGCCGCCCGGGGCTCGAGGGCGTTTTCGAGCGCCTGCAGCTCGAGTCGCAGCTCGAGGCCGATGCGCGTGCTGCAGCCGTCCAGGCGCAGGAGGATGCGCTGGCCGCGTCTGGGGACGCCATCCAGGCCCTGGACACCAACATCAAGCTTGAGCCGCACATCGGCCCCGAGGAGGAGGCGCTCTCGACTGAGGAGGACCCCATCGCGGCTGAGGGTCTTGCGGAGGGAGGTGATGTTGCGCCGGAGGACATCCTGACGAAGGAGGCTGAGGCTGAGACGAAGGAGGGAGAGACCAAGCCTTGACGACTTGAATGAAGCTCAGACTCACGAACACTCTCATGCAAGTTTCTGCGAGCGCTCAAGGGACGCCTGGGTCGTCAAGTCTAGGTTCATCCCCTGTACGTCGCGGAGCCGAGTTCGCCAACTGTAATCCGCACCCAGGTTCAGCTCCCTGCCTAACGACGCAGCGCCTCGAGCACGTCACCGGCTCCCCCGTTCTCCTGCCCCTCTTCGCTCGAGTCGCCCAGATCTTCTTGCTCTGTGCCGTCGAGAGTCCTGTGGTGAGCGCGCGTGGAACGCCGTGAGCAGGCAGCAAAGGTCGATTGGACGCACCATCTAACCAAGCTGTCGAACCTAGCCCTGGCGTGTTGAACAGCATCAAGCTGGCGTAGCCTGCGTACGCACACAGGATGAGAACCATGAACCACGATGGGAGGAGGATGGCCCATTCCCTGGAGTCGAGCGAGAGACGCGTCCGGTCAGCTCGAGCTGCTTCTTCACTGAGCGGCAGCTGTCTGACCGGTTGGGGTACCAGGAGATGCCGATAGCCTCCAGGGCAGGATCAGGAAGGAACGCCCAGAGCAGGTAGGCACCCGCGAGGATCTGTTCTCCGTCCGACGAACGCGTCAGGCGGAGGATCAGGACGCGTGGACGGGCGGAGAGGCGCAACGCACGTAAGTCCCTCCGGAGGCTATGAACCCGTACGTCTCACGCTGTGTCGGGTGCGATACAGGCGCGGCCGGCGGAGGCCATGGCGACACGGGCGCAATGGGCGAGAGAGGCGAGCTGGCCATCCCCCGCGCGGCGAGGAGGTCGACGGCGGAGTGGAGCAGGGCGAACTCGCTGCGCCGCCCTTCGTCGACCGTGTGCCATGACTCCGACCTGATGAGCACCTATCACCCGTTGACACCGAACTCACTCGCAGACAGACGCACACGCAAGCAGAGGAGTTCATGGCTCGGGACAACAAGCGGTGGAAGGGAAACAGTGTAGGAGCGCAGAATGCAGGTGGGGACGCCGCCTCCTCGAGGAAATCGTGGAAGGCAAAGCGCAGGGATAAACGAAGGAAGGCTGGGTAAGCCTGAGGGTCTCTACTTGGATTCGCCCTGCTCCTCGAGCGTCTTCATCTTCCAGCCCTCGGGCACCGAGAACTGGGCGGTGGGAACACCGAGCTCGAAGAGCTTGTTGATAACTGCGGCAAAGCTGCATAGGCACGAAATGTCAGTCGGGTGGTCCCGCGGAGGATTTGGCGGAAGAGGACGAACTCCTTGAAGAAGGCTTGCTCGTCCTTGGCGTAAATCTCGGCCGTCTTGCGGAACGACTTGTCCTTGACGAGGGCCATGTCGGTCGGGAGCATCATGAGGGTCTTGGTAGCGACGTCGGTGTACTGCAACGAAAGAAGCGACACGACAATCAGTCAGTAATGCCGTCAGGAGAAAGGCTGAAGCAAGTCGGATGGACCTGTTTGGGGCCCTTCCAGTCGCGCCAAATCCACTTCTCGTCAACGAGCAGGCGGAAATACTCGTTCGACTGCGATGTAAGGTGATGGTCAGTACATGGGCGTGTTGAAGGAGCGGGAGAAATACTGGACGTACCACCGTCGTCGGCGAGAAGTCCCAAGGTCCGTCGAAGCCCGAACGGTCGACGTGGCAGCGGCCGAGCGCGTGCGCGCCGCTCAGAGCAACGATCTCCTGGTCGTTGAAACCCATGCGGTAGAAGATCTTGCGCAGGTGATCCTGCTGCTGCGACGCGTCGGGAAGGCGGCCGTCAGGGGTGGCCTGGTAGTCGTAGCCGTCCTGTGTGCGCAATTAAGCCAGATGCGCAATCAGCACCGATGGAAGGGCGCGCAAAAGGAGGAGAAGCTGCGCACAATGCGTCCAGGTCGCCAAGGGATGACGGGACCGCCGAGCTCCATGATAGCAGCGACACCAGCGAGCGTCCACAGGTCGCCGTACGAAATCCAGGGGAACTTGGCCTTAATCGTCTCCATGTGGTCGCGCGCGATGTTGAGGCCGTTGTTGGCACCGTGCTTGGACTCGGGCTCGAAGCGCATCGTCGCCTTGTCCGAGCCGCCTGTGTTGGATTCCTTGTCGTACGTGCCTGAGGCGTGCCAGGCGAGGCGGAGCAAGATGGGTCCGAGCGAGCCATCGTCGTAGTCCTCCTTCTCGAGGGATTCAGCGATGGCATTGTATCTGCAGCGCGCGGTTCGAGAGCTCAGCAACTGAATTGCAAGACATCAAAGGAGCTACAGGACGGAGCGACGTACACCTTTTGGTATTCCTCCTGACCGCGCTTCATGCCCGTCTTGGCCTCGGCGACAGCAGCGGCACCTCGGACAGCGGTGCTGACGTTCTTGCCTTGGCCTTCTGGCGACTGGCCCATGCCGAAGAAGTAGTACGCCGTTCCTCCGAGCGCGACCGCGAGACCTCCGAGATAGAGCCTGGGCATGAGGAAGGACAGTCAGCCAGTGTGCGCGGACGAGGTAGCAGCCGCAGAACGTACGGCGTCTTGCTCGACTCGCCAGGGGAGGGTGAGCTCGACGGCGGGACCTTGGTCTCGCCGGTCGCGTACGCGCGCCGAGCGGCCGTCCTGAGCGGGGAAGCGGCGAGGCGCGAGGGCCGGGCACAGCGTGCAAGGAGAGCAGGATTGCGGAAAGACATGAGGGTGTTCGAGGGGGAGTAAGAAGGGAGGAGAGATGGGGTCGAGGGGAAGGGGGATGCGCAGGTCGCGCGGCCTCTTTGAGCCCCTCGCGATTGGCGAGCCTCCGTCCACCTCGGACGTGCGCGCCCATGAGAACTTCATTCGCCGTCCTCCACACCTCACCTGCGCTGATGACACAAGTCGCAGCTGCGGCCGAAGGCCCGTCGATCAGCTCGCGAGCTCATGCTGTCCTGACTCGACCCATCGTCGCAGAAGCAGCGCAGACAGCGAAGAATGTCTCGACGCGCAGCAGCCAGCTTAAAACACTACTTGCAAAGTGCACTTACGCAAGGGTGAAGTTGGAACAGCGGCCTTCGGCCCAGTCGCGCGGAAGGGACATGGGCCGAAGGTCGTATTTGAACAGGGCATAGGGGGGGGCATGTTGTCAAGGGGCGTCGTCGGGCGAGTGAGACGGCTGGAGAATTCTGACGACCGCAGTCTGGCGTGGGTCAGGACTGAGGTGCCGGAAGTACTTTGATAGATCCATTACAAGAGGACGATCATCGAGAAGGATACGGCCTCCAAAGACATTGAATATTCACGGTCGATCTGGGCAATCCGGTCAGCGCAGAGGTGTGACGAAGAAAGCGCTGGGTAAACGCATGACTTCGCGCGCGCGAAGAGTTGATGGACGCTGTCGAAGGTCAGAGAGCGGAGCGGTAATTGCGCTCTCAGATACGCTGTTGAAGAATACGGCGCACTGACGAGCAACTCAGTAGCTCCTTCATGATGATGCCGTGCTTACCGTAGCCGGATTCCGCTAACCATCCCTCAGCGCATTTCACTGCTGGCCCCGTACACACCATCGCCTCCGCCGAGCCATTTGCTGTCCACACTCCCTTCCCACCCTGGTCAGCAGGGGTGAACAAGGATAAGTCGCAGAACAGTTAAGAAGCGACATGAGATATCTACCCAAGTGAGCCTCCTCTCACAGCTCCTTCTTCCCTGCCAGCCCTGCCCGCGCGCGGCCGACGACCTGGTCCGCTTTGACGTCGCCTAGCAGCGCGCGTACGCACGACGACAACCCGCGCTGGCACGATGCCTTAAGCGCGGTCCAGCGCGCTCGGAGGCTGTCAAGCAGGCTAGCGAGTGGTGGTGGAGGCGGGTGGGAGGCGTGCGGGGACTGCGCGGGCTTCCTCTGAAGAGGACGAGCAAGAAACAAAAGGGTCAGCCGTGCCTTAGCGATCAGAGAGCATCTAGGACGCACCACCCGGGGCGCTGCCTGCGAAGCAATCTCCGCCTGCTCCTCCTTCTGACGCTCGGCATAGATTTGCCGGAAGAGCTCGACGGAGTGCAGCGACTCGGAGAAGCGATGAAGCGTGTTGAAGAGCGCAACGATCTCCTGGCGCGAAAGCAGCGTGGGGTTCTGCTTGGGACTGCGTGCTCGGAACAGTTTGAGTCAGTGGATGTCTGAAGGCAGACAGGTAGGAAGCCGAACGTACTCCAGGGCCGCATCGTCGAGCTCGAACAAAATCTTGAGCGCCGTCCCGATGCCCTGGACCTGGACCTTGCCCCACAGCCGGCACTTGTCGCACCCGACGCAGTCCATGATGCGCGAGACGTTGCGGAAGCGATCCTTGAACTCGTCCTTCAGGACCTGGAGGCTCGTGGAAGCAAAGGGCGTCAGTACGATGAGGCCGCTGCTGCGCAGGATCAAAATGAACTCACCGTCGCGTCCTCGCCGCGGAAAAGCTCGCGCTCGTCAAAGACCCGGCCATCAACCTTGTCGCCTGCCGCGCCCCGGACGGCCTTGACGACCTTGCGGACCTCCTCCTCTGCTGCGCGGTCCATCTCACCGTCGCCGCCAGTGCACACGTCGTATTGGGCAAGGTACGGGCCCGCGCGATCGACGGCGCGGAGCAGGAGTGCGAGGTTGAAATACATGTTCTGCAGCCGCTCTGGGTGCGAAGCGATGCGGTCGATGAAGCATGTCAGGTTGGGCGCCCATTCGCCCGTCTCTTGGTTGAGGTAATCGGAGCAGATGTGCGTGCTGATGCTCGCGTGCAGACCTGCCGTCCACACTGTCATCAGCAAGGCGTCAGAGTCGCGAGTGAGAGTACACATGACGCACCGGAGATGACACGGTAGTAGACCTTCTTCTCGAGGCACTCCTCCTCCTCCATGTCGCCCTTCCTCCCCTCAGGCGCAAGCGATCCGATCCACCCTCCGCCGCCGGGTGCCGCACCTCCGAAGGCGCCTGCGCCTCCAAGCGTGTTGCCCACCGCGCCGCTGAGTCCGCCAGCGGCGGCAGGCTCGCCGAAGCCAAAACAGTTCTCGCGGTAGATGGCCTCCCAGACGCGGGCGGCTGATTCGCCGGCGTAACCCGTGAAGCGCTCCGGGTTGAGAGAGAGGTCGACGTACGCGCCCTCGTTGGTGGACTCATCCGAGGGCTCACAGAAGTCGGCCTCGAGGTAGTTGCAGCCAGGAGGCGTCTCGCCTTTCGACTACGTGGTAGGCAGAGTTACGCCTGTCAGCCGCAAGGCGAAGAGTGAGGTCGCTAGAGAGGACGCACTGAGGCAGCTTGCGCGCTCGAGTAGCTCACGCCACTCAGGCTGGCAACTCGCCACTTCTCCGGCACTTCGCTCTGAGCGGTAGCGAGAAATACGGAGGTCAGCCCAGAGGCGCACGAGAGGTGCAGGCGAGACTGAAGCACCTCATCGGCCTCGACGACAGAGCAGTCGCGGTTCATGCAGAAGGTGTTCTCATACCAGAACGGACACTCCTTGAAGAGGTCGACCTAAGGGGTTCAATAGGATGATGCGCAGCGAGCACTCGGTCAGCCCATTGCGTCTCCAGCCGACCTCGCTCAGATCCTGAGCGAACGACGGAGCGTACCTTATACAACCGAAAGAAGGGAAACTCGACGAGCCGGTGTAGACTGTCGAACAGCCCGCCTTGCGAGTTGACCGTTTCGAGCGTCTCGTACTCGCACAGCGTGTGCTCGATCTGGCCGCTCGGCTGCGAAGGGCGACGCAAGGGGGACGGGTCGACCGCAGGCCAGAGATAAGGACAGCGATAGGCATAGAGCGACGTAGGTTGTCAGCACTGGACTGGACATTTGAGGGAAGACACAGGTGTCGGCGCCATTCTGTCGGCTTCCAAAGCTCGACCAGGGCGGCTGAGGGCTGAAACGGCTGTGCGCTCGAACGCCAGCGAGTCAGAGAGCTGGGACTGACCGAGCAGTACCCGCGCTCCTCGGCCGTGGTGAGCACATTCTTGGCGCGCTTGGAGCTGGGCTTGTCGGGCTGGAGGGTCGAACCGAGGGTGGCTGAGGTTGGCGAGGTGGTGAGGAGGAGGGCGAGGAGCGGGAGGAGCGGCGCGGGGAGCCTCATGGCGCGCGCGTGAGGGCAGGGAGGGCGGCGGACCCAGGCGGACGAGGAGAGGATGCGAGGCACGTGTAGGCGGTCGAGGAGCAGGAGCAAGGTCTATGGCGAAGGGACAGGAAGGGGGGGGGAGCCGGGTGCCGCTGATGCGCTGGCCTGCGAGACAAGTGCACTGCGGCATGTGCGTACTGATTAGAAGCCAGCCTCGGGCTGAGCCTGGGATGCGTCGGCTCAGCCCGCACCCCCGCCGACCTGTCGTCGTCCGCCCGCTCTGCTCGCTCCTCCGTTCCCTCTCTGAACCACCATCATCATCATCATCAGCTCCAGACAGCGAGCCCCCTCGCTGCCATGCGCATCAATCCTGCCGTCGCTCGCACCGCACCGCCCCCGATCCCGCGTGCCCAGGCCTGGGCCGCAGCCTACACCGCCGCCGCGTCCCCTGCCGGCCCCCTGCTCAACCTCTCGCAGGGCGTCCCGTCCGCACCTCCTCCCCAGGTGTTCGTCGACAGCCTTCAGCGTGTGATTGCCGATCCCACAAGCTCAAAATACGGCGCGATCCTCGGCGAGACCGCCCTTCGTCAAGCGCTCAGGGACGAGTGGAAGGACGTCTACGACCCCAGAGACAGATGGCCAGCGGACGACGGGGAGGCGTTGGGCGGTGATGGTCCAGGGGTGAGAGCGCGAGACCTCGGTGTCGTGTGCGGTGCCAACATGGCGAGTCTTTCAGCTGTTTTCTCGCTTATCGAAGCCCAAACAGCTGACCAGGCTTTGTGATGACCCCGGACAGGCCTTCATGGCGACCCTCCAGACGCTGTGCCAGTCGGGCGATGCGATCCTCCTCCCGCAACCGCACTACTTCAATCAGAGCATGACGGCCTCGCTCCTCTCGGTCGATACCATCGATTTGCCCTGCCATCCGCCGTCGTTCATTCCCTCTGTAGCCGAGGCGCGCCGGGTGCTCGAGCAGGATGAGAAGGAGCAGGGCAAAGTGAGGTGCAGGGCTGTCGTCCTCGTTACTCCCAACAATCCGACTGGTGCTGTCTACCCTCCAGAGGTCATCGCAGGTGCGCAGCCTGATACGTGCGGTGACCGCTCACGTCTGACTCGCTATTCTTGCCTGCGGCAGAGTTCGCTGCTCTGGCGAAGGAGCGGGACATCGCCCTTATCATCGACGAGACGTACCGCGATTTCCTGACGCCCGTCTCGGGTTCGAACGGCACGCTACGTAGAGGGACGCCGCACAAGCTGTTCGACGACGAGCAATGGAGGGAGACGGTCATCTCGCTCTTTTCGTTCTCAAAGGTGCGTTTAGTGCTTTCAGGTGCCAGACGGTCGCCTAGCGTTGAGGCTGAGACGAACGCGCTGTCACTCGTCAGAGCTACTGCATTCCTGGACATCGACTGGGCGTCATCTGCGCAGGTTCCTCGGTTCTTGAACACGTTTCGACGGTGCTCGACTGCATGCAGATCAACCCTCCTCGGCCGTCCCAGCTTGCCATCGCGCCCGTCCTCGCCTCGCTCCGCCCATCCCTCCTCTCAACATCGCAGGCTTACGCTGGCTTGCTCGACCTGTTCGCCGCCCAGCTGCCCAAGGGCTGGACCGTCCTTTCGCGCGGCGCGTTCTACGCGTTTGTCGAGCCTCCTCGGGCCCTCGCGGGCATCAGCGCACAGCGCGTCGCCCAGGTGCTCGCGGAGAAACGCGGCGTCGTCACCCTCCCGGGCGAGTTCTTCATGCCCGCCGGCGCCGAGGTCAGGTGGCTGAGGTTCGCAGTAGCCAACATCAGCAGGAAGGAGATCGAGACACTCGGGCTGAGGCTGGAGGGGCTGACACCGGAGGACTTTGCCTGAAACCCTTGGCTGTAGCTGCGTCTCGTTTGGACGGCTGTAGAGATGAACGGAAGGCACCCTCGACACGCTCGCCGGATCGCAAAGGCGAGCGGAAAGCGGAGTTGCGAGCCAGGACCATGAAATTTCTTTTTCCTTCCGTCTGCCGCTGAGAAAGCGTACAACATGTTGCTGCGGGGTCTGTCGGAAAGGGCCAGCTATGCGAGGACTTTAGTTGGAGAGGAGACCGGCGGCCTCAAGGAGGAGAACGACGGCTGCAGCGAGAGCAAGGTTGCGTCAGTCCGCGAGCAAAAAAAAAAAAAAGAGGACAGGAGGGGCAGGGACGAACCGTGGACGACCTCGGGGACGGTCTGGGTGTCGAGGCTGACGGTGAGGTCGACCTCCTTGCCGACCGGGGCCTCATAAGGCGCGTTGACACCGGCAAAGTCCTTGATCTCGCCGGCACGGGCGGCCTTGAACAGGCCCTGGCGGTCGTGCGCCTCGCAGTACTCGAGCGACGTCGCGACGTGGACGCAGAAGAAGGTGCCGCCGGACGGGCCGCCGGTGCGCTCGACAATTTCGCGCGCGGCCTTGCGCGACTTGGCGTAGGGGGCCGTAGGGGTGGCAATGACGGCCGCGCCGGCGCGGGTGAGCTCAGCGGCGACAAAGCCGATGCGCTGGACGTTCTTGTGCGAGTCCTCCTCGGAGAAGCCGAGCTCGGACGAGAGCTCGTGGCGGACAGTCTCGCCCAGGAGGAGCGAAACGGAGCGACCGCCCTGCTGGTTGAGGACAGTCTGGAGCGCGCGCGCGATGATGTCCTTGCCCGAGCCGTGGAGGCCGGTCAGGAGCAGCGTGAAGCCCTGCTTGTTGCGAGGGGGGTAGGACTCGCGCAGAACCTTGACGACGGCCTCGTACGAGAACCAGTCCGGAATGGCCGCGCCCGTCTTGAGCCGACGCCGGAGCTCGGTGCCCGAGATGTCGGCCGTGACGGTGCCCTGCGGGACCTGGTCGCGCGGCATGTACTCGTCCGTCTCGGGGATGTACGACATCTGCTGGAACGGCACCATCTCGATGTGGAGCTCGTCGGCGAACGACGTGACGAGCTCCTGGGCGTCGTAAGGGCCGTAGAAGTCCTGGCCCTGCGAATTCTTGCCCGGGCCGGCGTGGTCGCGGCCGACGATGAAGTGCGTGGCACCGAAGTTCTTGCGGATGATCGCGTGCCAGACAGCCTCACGGGGACCGGCCATGCGCATGGCGAGGGGGAGAAGGGCGAGGTGAGCCATGCCCTGGGGGCTGCACGAGAAGGCCAATGAACACGCCTGGTCAGCTACTGAGAAGCCGCAAAAGCGAGAGCACAGGAGGGACGCACTACTTGGCCATCAGGGCAGAGTAGGCGCGAACACGGGTGTAGTGGTCGACGTCTCCGGGCTTGGTGAGGCCGACGACGGGGTGGATGAGGACGTTGGCCTGACGGTCGCGGGCGGCGCGGACGGTGAGCTCGCGGTGAGCGCGGTGCATCGGGTTGCGGGTCTGCAAGTCAGAGATCCTTGTCAGCAACCGATAAATCTGCAGGGGGAGTGCACACGAAGCAGACGAACCTGGAACGCGACGACCTTGCGCCACGCGACCTTGGAGAAGTGGGCGCGGAGCTCGGCGGGCGTGTCTGTCGAATGACAAGGCACCGAAAGGCGTCAGGACGGGTGTACAGAGAATATTGCCTTGGTGCTGCCTAGCAAATGGACGCGCCATCCGAAGCGCAGCGACGCGAACGAGGGAAAACAACGTACAGCGGAGGGCGACGTAGTCGAAGTGCGCGGGCGGGCGGACGGCCTGGACCTTTCCGCCGACGTAGTAGTTCTTGGTCGACTCGCGCAGGAAGCGGACGGCCGGGTGCGCAATGTCGTCGGCGCCGAACACCTTCTCGGCCTCGAGCGCCTTGTCGGGCTGATAAACGTCGTCGACGGTCAGGATCGCGAGCACGTTCTCGTCACGCGAGTCGCGAAGGGCGACGCGCGCGCCGGCCTTGAGCGTCGATGCGAGCTCGTCAGAGACGTCGAGCGTGATGGGCATGGGGAAGAGGGCGCCCGAAGTCGTGCGGAGGGTGTTGACGACCCTGTCCACAGCAGAGCGCGATCATCAGCAAGCGGTAGAAAGACCCTCTGAGCCGAACAAGACGCACGAGGTGTAGTCGGCCTGGTTCATGAAGCCCTCGAGCGGCGAGAAACCACCGTTCATGATGAGCTCGAGGTCGCAGATGTGTCGCTGACGGAACGCAACGGATGTTCGGTCAGCCCGAGTTGACAAGTTGGGAGAAAAGAGAATTCCAGGCGCACCTCGGAGAGGAGGATGTCGACGAGGCCGGCCGCCTCCTTGTCAAGCTGCTCGCGCAGGGGAAGGTCCCGGGCGACGAGGTCCTGTTCGAGGAAGGCGAGGCGCAGCCGAGTTGCGAGACCGATCAGCGAGAGGGCCAGACGTTGAAAAGTGAGGCTCGCCAGCGGTCGAGGGCTGAGGTAGAAGGCACACAACGGCGGCAGGCAGTGAAGGGACGGACCTTGAGCTCTCCTCCGTGGGGTGCGTTGGCCATCTTGCAAGTCTAGGGGTAGGGAGGAGATAGGGGATAGTCTAATGAAGGAGGGCGCGGCTGAGGGCGAGAGGCGTGCGCTCGTCGTCGTCGTCGGCGTCGTCGTGCACCGACGGCGGAGAGGTTGCGCCATCGGGGGTCCCCGCAATCCAAAACCCAGACCGCCCACCCCCGATTTTTGCCCCTTTCTTCCCGCCCGCCGGTCGTCGAAAGTACTTGCAGAGGCTGGTGACCTGCTGCCTGCCATTATTAACGGCTTGCGACAACTGCTGCCCTGCGTTTGGTGCTTCCGTCTTCCTTGCACGGCTGATCTGGGAGGCCGCCGGCGCGCTCACCCCCGCGCTCAGGCCGTCTCTCGAGCGCCGGTCCCCTCACTGATCTTGACGTTTCACCTGCCCCTGCGCACAAACCTCGTCGGGCGACCAGTGGCACATGGCCGACAGAGGTTGCAACGCGGCCACGGGCCTTCGGATCATATCAGAGCACGCTGCGACATCCAGACCAGCCGCAGAAGGGGAACGCTGGAAGCCCTGCTGACCACCAACCACAGCTCTCTCCCCCGGCCACCTTCTTCAGTACACGGACGTGTGAGGGATGTTCCGCTATCAGCTACTTGACCACCCTGACGGCCCCTACCACCAGGCCTACGTCGTGTAAGTTGCCCTGTCCTCCAGCGTCGCGTGAAGGGAGCTGACCCGGCGGCGCCTGTTCACTCCATGGCAGCACGACGCCTTCTTCCCTCTCCGCGCGAGCCATCGACCCCTCCCTGCCAACCATCCTCTTTGTCGCCCCCAAGGTCTCCGCAGGCCTGTACTACGACCCGCAGTTCCAGGACGCCGGGCTGCGCAGCCGCTTCAACCTTGTGCTCCTGAACCACCGCGGGGCCGGTGCGTCGAATTGGCCTGGCGAGAACCAGGTGAAGGAAGGCTATAGGCTGGGAGACGCCGCCTCCGAACTCGTGCAGGGAGCGGTGCGCCTTGCGCCCTCTTTAATGGGCGACCAGATGTTGACGAACCCACTCTGGCCGTGTAGAAGCAACTCGGGATTACGCAGGCGCATCTGGTCGGCGCAGACCTCGGCGCACTGATGGCTTTGCGCATCGCAGCCGAGTATCCCTCCGCGACGCTCAGCGTCAGTCTGCTGGGCCCTAGCTCGGAGGTTGAGGTGTGCCTTGCACGCTCGCCCCCTGCAACCGCAAGTCTAACTGGCTATATCGGCGCTGCAGGAATCGGAAGAGATGAAGCAGGGCATGCTTGATGTTCTCGGGATGGCGCACTACTTTAACAGCGGTCAGTCCATCACTCTGAACTCAGCCACATCTCTTGCTGACAAGCTTGGTTCATCACAGTCATGACGAAGGAAGTTGTCGCCGAGGCGCTCATCGCGAGCGGCGAGAAAAAATTCGGCAACGTCGATACGCCGTACCGGTTTGCGTGCGTCCACTCGCGTTGAGAGCCGAGGTTACATGTTGAAGAATTGTACCGGACAGCGCTCCGCTCGCAGATTTGCGTTTCACCGTCGAACACCCGTTTGGTGCGGACCGGGTGCGTCGACTTGTTCCCCTAGTGTCAAATTGCGTTGAGCACCAATTCCCGTGCGCTGCAGATCGCCATCTTTGAGCGCAGCGTCATCCGTCTCTACACTGATCGCGAGCCGCTCGGCGATGCGCTGCTGGCGCGACTCGACTGCCCCGTGCTACTAGTGCAGGTACATCGCCTCAACAGGTCGGTCAGGTCATCGAGTTCGCTGACTGGTTTCGTGGCAGGCCGGCGAAGATGCAGACTACCCCGCAGAGATCTCAACGACACCGCTTCGTAGGAGACTCGAAGCAGCGGGCAAGGACGTGCGGATGGAGACGCTCGACGGTGCGCCACATGCGAGTCCCTGATCCTTCACTCTTTGATGGAGGAAAGTAGAGACTAACACAGCGCCTGATTCCCGCAGTACATGACCGTCACCAGGCCGGCGGAGTGCGTTCACGTGTATCTCAGCCAATGCGTTGAAGCTCATACCCGTACTTGGTCTGCAGGTGCAACGCCCTTCTCTCGTCTTTCATCGCTTCGGTCCACCCGGACGAACCTTCCCTCAAGCTTCCGCTCCTCAGCCTCCCCCAACCGCACCTTACCCACGCCCTGCCGCCCCCCGAGAGCCCCTTCTGGCCCATCCTCGAGCCTTTCGTCTCCTCCCCCACCGACGGCCCGCCGCGCGCGTTCCTCGAGAGCGGCATCGTCCTCGCAACAGATCGCGCGCTGCCGTCCGAGCGCGAGCTGCGCACTCGGGGCCGGGGCGGGGCCACCGACGACGGGGCTGAGGAGGCGACGGTGCGCGTGACTGTGGTGAGGGAGGAGCGGGTGCATGAGGAGGGTTTTGGGGGTATTTGAGAAGCTGGCAAGGGCTCGTTTACGACATGGCGATCTGGACGCAAACTCGCATTCGCGGTTGTGCAGGTTGCGAGCTTGTCTCTCAGTGGAAGATGCAGCAGCAAGCATAAGTATAGGTGTACAGCAGAAAGCCCTCAGGTATCGTTCCCAGCGACGCGCTGGTCTGGACGGCGGGCGAGGGTGTGCAAAGGGGACGGCCGGAAAGCAGGCGTGCGATGTTGCACACAGGCTCGGGTGAGTATGGACGAGGCGAGAGTTGCAGCCGAGAAGGAGTCACTGCGCCGCGTGGTTGAATGCTCCACAACTCAGAGCTTGAGGAAGCGGTACGTCGCGAAGGCGCCGGCGAGGGCGAACGCGAGCAGGCAGCCGACGATGCCGAAGAACCAGCCGAAGCCCGGGACGCCTTCGCCGGGCACGGTGACCTTGCAGAGGCGAAGGTCTATGTCAGCGAGGAAGTGCAAATGCGTACACATTGCGGAGGGACTCACGTTCATACCCCACAGACCGGTGACGAGGTTCATTGGGCTGAGGCAACCGGCAACAGTCAAAGGTCAGCTCAAACCTCGCACACCAGGACAGGGGAGAGACGCACATGAGCACTGTACCGAGCGCGGTCATGCGCGACAGCACTTCGTTCATTTGGTTGTTGGCGTCGGTCATGTCGATCGAGATCTGGGCGAGGTAGTTCGAGTGCGAGCGCGACAGGATCTTCTCGTAGTGGTTCAGGTTCTGCGTCATCGTAATCAGGTGGTCTTGGATGTCGGACAGGTAAAGGCCCTGCAAGATCGGCACGAAGAGTCGGGTCAGAGGGTGCAAAGGGGCAGGTTCAGGGAGGCAGTGACGTACGATGTCGGACTTTGGTGCAACGCTCCAGCTCTCATTGCATCGCTTCGCCAAGCCCTTGACGACGTCGGCCTTGTTGCCCATCAGCCGCAGCAGGCCCATGACCTTCTTGCGGCAGGTGCCGATGCGCCTCAGCATGTCGGATTGCTCCGCCTCCTTGAGAATCAGGACGAGCTCGTCTGTAGCGGCGGAGAGAGTGAGGTCAACGATGCGCCTGAGTGAGCACAAACGATAAAGACGCACCGATGGAGTCGACCTCGTACTCGATGCTCTGGACCAGCGGCCCGAACGCGTCCGCGATGTCGTCGATGAGAGCGTACGAGATCCAGTCAGAAGTGACGCTGATGTAATCCTTGAGCTGCTTGATGCGCCGGCGGACGTTCTGCGGGTGCGGCGTGCCGCGGAAGTGGAACTGTGCGAGAGCGGCATGTCAGCACAGGATGTACAACCGACGAAAGAGCAATAGGAGGGACGCACGGAAAGCGTGCCCTCGCGGAAGACGATGATGTACATGTTGAGCGGCTCAAGGTGGGTTGGGCTGTACGGGTCTTGATCGAACGAGCGGAAGCAGACGAGGTAGTAGTTGCGGAAGAGCTCGATCTTCTCGCGCGCCTCCTCCATCTGGATGTCCTCGGTGGTGAGCGGATGGATGCCAAAGACCTGCAGGGCATGTATTCAAGGTCAACATCGAACGCGGGAGGAGTCATACAGGAGCATCGTACCTTCGAGAGCGTCTTCATTTCTTCGTCGGTCGGGCAGAGGACGTCGAGCCACCACGTTGTCGCCTCAGGGTCATCCTGGCGACCCAGGACCGTCGCAGCTGCTGCCGCTGCCGTGCTTGTTGGCGTCCCGCCCGTCTTCCCGTCCGACAGCTTGGACAGGCCCATCGCCTTGCTAAGGAGCGACTCGCGCGCGGCGCTTCCGTCAAACGACCGCGGCGTTGCGGTGCCGGACGTGCGCGCCGTCGCGGCTGCCCCAACAGGCGAGCCGTCGTCCCTTGTCATGCTGTCGGCCGAGTCCTCGCTCGAGCGACCCGCAAAGAGGTCTTCGAACGTCTGCCCTTCGGCGGGGAGCTCCGAGAGCGAACGCGCGTGGATGGTGGACGGCAGGGCGTTCGAGTAGAAGGAGAAGCGGTACGGCCGGTCCTGGAGCGACGGCATAAGCGGCGGCTGGAGGCCTGGCGGCGGTGGCGCGGTGAAGGTGTCGTACAGGCTGCTCTTGGAGTCACGAACGTTCGGCTGCAGCGGGGCGGTGGAGGTGGGCTTGCGGACGCCGAGGGCGGCGTTGAAAGGAAACGACGAGGGTGCAGTGGCGGAGCCGCCGCCTTCGAAGAGCGCGACCTTGGCCTGCCGGCGCGCGTTCGGCATCGGGTTCGACGAGGACAGCTTGCGCTGCCTGCGCCGGACGAAGTTGGCGTGCGCAGTCTGCGCAGGCGACGATGGCTGCTGGGTTGGTGTAGGGTCACCAGCGGCAGATGTACCCGAGGGCGACGGCGGACGGTTGCTCTCCGCTGGCGGCTCGCCCACGCTGCTCCGGGGCAGGTCGACCGACGTCCGATCGTCCACGAGCCGAGCCTCCTCGTCCCTGTACGGCTCGTTTAGCACCGCTGCTTCCTGCCTGTCCACCTCGTACCGCGGCGTCAATTCCGCAGAGCCAAGCTGGACCTTCTCGACCTGGGCGAACTCCTCGAGGAGGTCGAACTGGAAGCGGTTGCGGGCCGAGAAGCCGCCGAGGTCGAGCCGCCTGACGGAACCTGCGCGCGAGGATGCCTCTGCGCCGTTGAGCATGCCGGGCGAAGCCCGCAGTGCACCCAACGTTGTGTCCTCGTATGAGCGCGACGGCTCAGGCGACCGATGAGCTGCCGAGGACCTGGGCGAGTGTGCACCCTCCCCGTCGAGCGCGAACGCGCGTTCCTCGTCTCCCTCGAGAATGACGTCCTCGTCGTCCGTCCCGTACCCTGCTCCTCGACGACCTCCTCCACCCCCGCCACGAGCAAACGACATGTCGGCCTCCTCACTCTCAGACAGCATTGGGAACTGCGGCGTGTCCTCAGCCCTGTCGCGGTGCGAGGACGAGTGGTGCGACAGGCGGGGCGGCGCCGACGGTCGACGGAGGACGTCTGGCGAGTGCGAGGTGCCCTGGTACACCGGCGACGAAGGAGGGGAGAATCCAGCCGTGATAGAGGCAGAGCGTGCACGAGCTGCGCAGACGACGCAGGACACATGACGAGGCAAGGCTATCAGCGAGACAGCTCGGGATGCCAAGAGGTGCCGCCGGGAAGCGACAGGGGAGGAGCGACTGACTGAAGCCGATTGCGCTGTCGATATCCTGCTGCTTCTGACGCTCACGCTGGCTCGGCCCGTCATGAGGGACGTAGCTTCCGCGGTGCGTCGGGGCGTGCGGGTGCGCAGAGGGCGAGGTCGAGGGCATGGCGATGGCCGAGTGCGAGCCGACGTGGTGCGAGGACGAGCCGGCGGACGAGGATGGGTGCGAGGACGACGACAGGAGCGCCCGGGGCGAGGAGGGCGTGGTGGGCATCGTCTCTTGGCCCTCTGAGCTGCTCGACAGGAGGGAGGCGATGCGGTGCGGTGCGGTGCGGTTGCAGCTTGCAGGAGGACCGTATGGCCTTATAATCTCCTGATCAATCGCCCTTAGACCGCTTTGCTAATCCATCATGAACAGACTGCATTAGCCCTAACCTCCGCTGCGCCCATCTGCCCGACCACACGACCGCACGCCATCAGCCAAGCGACCGGCCAGCATCCTTTGCCTGCACACCCAGCTCGCCCGGGGCACACAAGCAGCTTGCAGTGATGGACGACGCTTCCGAGCTCGAAGAGGGTCAGTCCGCCTTCCTGCTTCGTCCAGAGGGCGGAGCTGTCGTCACTGCTGCCGCTGTCCTCCCCAGCTGACAACCTCGCCGCCCTTCTTCGCAGATGTCTGCCGCGTGTGTCGATCGAGCGCAGGTACGTCGCCATCGGCCATCAGGAACCCGCTATCGCTGTGCTAAGTGTTGCTTGCTGTGCTGCTCCAGAGCCGGAGCATCCCCTGTTCCATCCCTGCAAGTGCGCCGGCTCGATACGCTGGGTGCGTCTGCGCCTGCCTGCCTATCGGCCGCTCTGGCCGGTGCTGACGGTCTGGAATGTCCAACTTCTGCTGCAGGTGCACCAGGACTGCCTCATGCAGTGGCTTCAGGCGAGCCGGAAGCGGTACTGCGAGACGTGCGGCGCAAGCTACACCTTTGAGAAGGGTCCGTGCTCCTTCTCCCTCACTCGACGCCTTTCCCCCCCCCCCCCCCCCCCCCCCCCCTCCCCCCCCCCCCCCTCTCCTCACCCCCCCCCCCCCCCCCCCACCGCCGGCCGCCGCGCTGCGTACAACTGAGACGCCC
>MVAM01000012.1:0-170469 GCA_014825675.1 Cystofilobasidium ferigula
GGGCGGGGGGGGGAGGGGGGGGGGGGGGGGGGGGGCGGGGGGGGAGGGGGGGGGGGGGGGGGGGGGCGCGGGGGGGCGGGGGGGGGGGGGTGAGGGAGGGGGGGGGGGGGGGGGGGGGGGGGGAGGGGGAGGGGGGGGAGGGGGGGGGTGGGGGGGGGGGGGGGGGGGAGGGGGGGTGGGGGGGGGGGGGGGGGGGGGGGGGGCGACGACGGACGCTAGGGATGCCGGCCCTGCCTGCCGCGCCGGACGTCCTCCGCGGAAGGCACCTGCTGGATCGCCTGCGACCGGTGTGCGAACGCGCGCGAGATCGGGCGGTCCTCCCGTTCTGCCGCCGCTGGCGGCTCCGAGGGGGAGGGCTTCGGCGGAGGGGCCGAGGGGAAGCCGTCCATCTCGTCGGACTGTCTCAGCCGAAAGAGACCCAGACGCGCGCGGGGGGTCAGCCCTGCGGACCTCTGCCTCCGGCTCCCTCCGCCAAGAGCGACTCCGCCAAGAGCGACAAGAAGGGGACGCACCCAGGACGAAGCGACGTCGTGCCCGTCGTCGTCGTCGAAGCTCGAGCGCCGCACGCGCGGGAGGACCGCAGGCCGACCCTCGGGCGTGACGCAGGCGAAGTGGTCGGCGAAGGCCGCCGCCGCCGGCGCGCCGGCGCCGGCGCCGTCCGACCGGCACGAGCTCGACGCGCTGCTGCTCGAGCTGGCCGCCGACGACGACCGGGACGCGGAGGACGAGCAGAAGGTGTTGTCGCCGAACGACGCGTGCGAGAAGAAGGACGCGAGCGAGGGTTGGGGCTGGGCGGACGACGCGTCCGGCCGGGCCGTCTGCTGGCGAAGAGGTGGTGTGTGATGGAAGGGGATGGGTGGTCGGGGACGCCGGAGTCAGCCCCCCTGTCGAGAGCCGGTAGCGAACAAAGGGGAGAGCGCAAGCGAGCAAAGAGGAGAGAGAGGCAACGCACCTGATCGGGCGGGACGAGCGAGCGCGGGTCGAGCAGGTCGAGGGTGAGGAGCGGCCGGCGGCGGCCTGGCCGACCGCGCGGGGGCATCGGCTGGGGCGCGAGCGTGAGGTGCGGCTGGAAGGCCGGTCGCTGCTGCCAAAGCGGGCGAGGGGGGGGGGGGGGGGCAGGAAACGAGCAGACGAGCGTTGGGGGGAGGACAGGGAGGAGAGGAGGGGACGGACGAGGGTCGCGACGGGCATGGGGCGGGGGTGCGAGAGAGCGACAGGCGACAGGCGACAGGCGCGAGAGAGAGAGAATCCGGCTCGATGGTCGCAGGTGAGAGGGGAGACTGACCGACCGCTGCGCAGGGGAAGGCTACTCACCGCCGACAGGTTGGAGTCAGCCGCCGGTCATCACGCCTTGTGCCGATCGATCGCTATTGGCCCCGAGCTTCGGCACGCCCGCCAGCTCGCTCGCTCGCGGGCGCTTCGGGCGACAGGCTGTGCTTCATCGGCCTCGCGCACCCCATGACCTGGTCCCGTCCTCTTCCCCCGTTCCCCTTCAGTTCCACTTCGCACACCACCCCACTCGGTCCTCGGCAGCGTGCAGGCGACGGCCCCCCTCTTTCTCCCGTCGTGCAACGAACGAACGAACGAACGCGCCGAGCCAAGCAGCACCCAGGAAGTCTCTCTACGATAGATGATCGCCCGCCCACCGGCCGAGCGCGCCCCAGCCGTCCAGCAGCGCGAGCGGGAGGGTCGCCGGAGGCTGCCCCGGCCGGCCGCCGGCGGCAGCCCCTGTGGGTGCGCCGGCCGCGACGAGGGCGGTGAGGAACGGCCGGCCGGCGCTCGGGCACGTGTCCTTCGTCCGGAAGAGCTCGAGGATGGCTTGGGTTTTTCATCGCGGGACGGCCGCAGGCACGGGGGGTGGAGGAACGTCAGCGCGCGCTGCTCCTAACCACGCTAGAAAGAAAGAAAGAAAAAAGGGGGGAGGGAGGGCGGTCGACGCACCGACAAAGTTGAACGCGACGGCGGCGACGATGCTGAGGTGCCAGATCTGGTGGCTCGCGCCGAACGCGTCGAACCGGCCTGGCCAGCGGCGCTCCGGGAAGTGCTCGGCGTAGACTGGTTTTCGCGCGCGCGCGCGCGCGCGCGAGCAGCTGGCGGGTCAGCCCTTGCGAGGCGCGGAGGGGAAGCAGGGGGCGGCGGCGGCGGCGGCGGCGGCGGCGGGGGCGAGGGTAACGAAGCGGGGAAGAAAAAGAAAAAGAGAAGACGGCAGACGCACAGGCGAGGCCAAAGATGTACGAGAGCATCATCGGCGCGAGGGGCGTCGCGAAGCGCGCGGCCTCGCGCACGCCCTTCTGCAGCGACAGCTGGGCGAGCGGCCCGACCGCCGAGCCGGCCATGCTGAGGAAGAAGGCGATGCGCCAGCCCTGCCGTGGCGCGTGAGAGGGAACCCGCCTGTCAGTCCGGGGAAGCAAGGGAATCGGCGGGGAGGAAGGGGGCGGGGGGGAGGGAGGGAGGGGACGCGCCTTGTTCTGCCGCTCGTTGAACCAGCTCATGAACGGCAGCGTCGAGCCGGCGACCTGCGAACGCAACGGTCAGTCCCTTGGCCTTCAGAGTCGGTCGCGCCGGACTCACGGCGACCCCGAGGTTGAGCGCCGTGTACAAGAAGAGCGACGTCGGCTGGCAGTAGAAGGCAAAGTACTGGGCGTACGCAGGCCACCATCAGCGGGGGCGAGCTCCACCGAGATGGCAAGAAAGAGGGCGGCGCGGTACGCACGACAAAGGCGTTGACGCTGGCCGCGATCAGCCAGGCGATCCCGAGGTAGTCCTGCAGCGACCGCACCAGGTCAGCCGGCCGCGCGGACCGTTGCACGGGGGACGAAAAGGGACGACGCACGACGCAAGCAAACGTGATGAAGTACTTCTTTGTCGCGCAGCCGGCGAAGAGGTGCCACAGGGACGAGCAGAAGAGGCACTAGGCGGCAGACGAACACGCAAGGCGGCCTTCAGTCCTCCTGCGAAGGGGGAAGGGAGAAAAGCAGGGCACGACGCACCTTGAAAGCGGCAAGCAGAAACGAGCACAAGATGATGGAATCCATCGCAGACGGCGCTGCTTGCCCCGGCGCGGGCACGAACGGCGAGGCGTACACGAAGAAGGGGACCGAGGCGAGCACGAGCACCGCCGAGACGAGGTGCGAGTGGATGTTGACCGTCTCGTTGTGCAGCTGGAAGAGCGAGGACAGAAGCTTGGGCCAGTCCTGGATCGGGATGAACCTTGCGGGCGGACGGGGTGGGGGACAGCGATCAGAACGACGGAAGGGCGTATGGTACAAGGGGTAGGGGAAGACGCACCGATAGCCGGTGACGATGTACTCGTTGTTCTGCCACAGCGTCGGCAGGTCGTCGTACTCTATCAGCCCGCCGGGCGCCTCGCGCGCCTTCTTGAGCGCCTCATCGACCGTCGGGGCGCGCTGCTCGACGACCTTGAGCACGACCTCCTCCTCGCCGCTCGACTCCCCGGCTCCATCCCCGCCGTCCTTGCGCGGTCTGCTCCGGCGCTCCGTCATGAGCACGCGCTCGAACGCCGGGTGCCTGCGCGGCGTGCGGTTGGGGAACACGGGGAAGCCGCCGAGCCCGCGCGCGTCGACCTCGTCCGCCGTCCGGTCCGACACCTCGGGCAGGATCGAGTCGAGCAGGGCGAGCACCTGGCGCGAGCCCATCCCCAGCGGCGCGTCCTTGTCGAGCGAGAGGTCCGGGATCGACACGCCCGCGCCGCCCGTGAAGCTCGCCGAGCGCGGCATCGCCGGCAGCGACGCGTGCACCTGGTTGAGCCGCGCAGGCAGGGACGCGAGGAAGTTCTCGAGCGGCTCGCGCACGGGCGCACCCATGTGCCGCAAAGCCGAGGCGGGCGAGTCCGCCAGCCGCGCCTGAACATGTGCCATCGACGGCAGCCGCGGGAGGTGCGTCGTGATGTCGTCCCGGAGGCTCGAGATGAGCGCGAGCAGGTGGTCGGGCGAGAGCGAGTGCATGGACGAGGTCGAGGAGGACCGCTGGTGCGCAGACGCGGAGGACATGGATGGCGTGCCGGCGGAGGAGGTCCGGTCGGCCGTCTCGTCCGCAGCCTGGCGCTCGGAGGCCTTGTCCTCGTCTCGAAGCGCGCTGCGCTCCCCCTTCTCGTTCTCGCCCGCGGAAGGATTCTCGCGCATCGCAACCCCTTCGAGCGTGTCCGTTGACGGCCCGTGTCCGACGGCAGAATAGTACGACGCGAGCCGGCGCTCGAGCTCGCCGACGTGCACGAGCAGCGTGTTGCGCAGCGACGAGTACGTCAGGTGCGCCGGCAAGTCGGGGATGCCGAGGTCGAGCGCGCGGAGCGAAGGGAGGGCGTACCCCGTCGGCAGGTAGGACGACAGGAAGCCCGACTTCGAAAGGACGGAGCAGGGGGTCATGGCGAGCCGCAGCATCGGAGGCGGCACGAGGCATCGGACAGAGCACAAACAGCTCGTTAGCACACAGCGTCTCTCAGCTGCAAAACAGAGCAGACAAGGGCAACACACAGCAGAGAAGGCCTCGGACTCCGGTACGGACCAGCCCCGCCGGCGCGTGAGCGGGCGAGTGGGCGTCCCTGCTCGGCTTGGCGGCAGCGTCGTGAAACTGCTGCTTACGCTGCTGGTGCTGCTGCCTGCGGGCGAAGGTGACCGGCTGATGCCATCGGCGGCGAAGCGGAGGCTCTTGCCGAGCGTGGCCTGCGACGAGGCAGAGGCCTCCGTCGTATCCATGCGAGCGAGTGCTGGAGACCAGCCGGCTGAAGAGGCGAGGCTGCAAGATGACTGTCGGCTGATCGTCGTTCGTCGCGACGGAGTTGTCGCCCGCGCCGCCCACCGCAATCTATCACCCCCTTCGAGACCATACCTCGCCACACGACCCTCCAAGCAGCTACCGGGCCGGTTTCTACGTCTCCGGAACCTCATCTGTAACACTCGCGCCTTCGAACGGATCTCGCAGCTCGCCTCCTCGCCCCGTGCACCGCGCTCAGCCCACACCGCCATGTCCTCTCCCTCGGCCGTCTACCGCGCTCTCCTCCGCCAAGCCTCCAAAGCCGTCCGTCCCCTTTCCCCCCCCCCCCCCCCCCCCTCCCTTTGCTTTCTTGCGCCGGCTGACACGACATTCCCACCCTCTCGCGCGCATGCCGGCGGCAGTCGATCCACCCCCGGGCGCAGCGCAACGCCGACCTGCAGGCGCACCTCCGCGCGCTCGTCGCGGCCCTTCCCGCGCAGAGCTCGCCGCAGTTCAGCGCTGCAGCGGCGGGCGTGCTCGAGGTGGCCAACTTCATGCAGGCGCAGCGGCTGCACGGCGTGCGTCCCCCTTGTTGACTTCCCTTGCTTCGCTTGCTGCTGTGCAAGGTCGGCGGCTGACGACTTGCGGGCCGATGCGGTTTGCGCGTGCGAGCAGGAGCTGCTGGAGCGCTACAACCCGACGCACGGCATGACGGTCCAGGAGCGGACGCACCTGACGGCCCGGCGCGTCGGACTCGACCTGCCCGTCGACGCCAAGCCGCTCTGAGAGGATTGCGCGGTGCGCTGGCTCGGTCGCTCTTCATGCGCCTTGTTGTACTTGCTGCCCCTCCGCTGGCAGCCGCCGACCAAAACCACTCTCCAGCGCGCTCTGCCCGCTGGGGAACAGACCTGCGGCGCGGACAGGGGAACGACGGAGGTTCATCCAGACCGTGTGTTTGTGTGTACGTACGCGTACAAGAGTCAAGAGAGGGGTAGAGAATTGTGCTCGAGCGGAAGGGAAGGGAATGTAGGGTGTAGAGGGACTGCAGAAACCTAGGGACAAGGGATAGAGCGAGTAGGATCCAGCGAGGGCAGGGCACGCAAAAGGACCGGAAGGAGACCCAACGACGGAGTAGGCAGGCAGGTGGTCGAGAGGGGTGTGGCGAAGGGGGAGGAAAGCAAAGGAGTCTAAGTAGTACAAGACAAGAAGGCAGCCGATGAGGGAAAGCAGCGGGCGAACGAGCGACCAAGGGGGCGTTACAGCATAGCGAGGCGTGGGGGCATGACTAGATGAGGGGCGGGACGGAAAGGACCGGCTACTTGAGCTCAGTGATGCGCGTTGTGGTCGACATGACCTTGGCGAGGGTGCCGAGCAGGTCATTCCGTTTCACTGCAGAAGGGCCGAGCAGGTGTCAGCGACAGTGCAGCAGCTGAAGGATAGCCCGGGAACGCACGAGGCTTGGTGACGTATTCGTCCTGTGCGGATGAGAGCATGCAAAAGAAGTCAGTTCATGTCGCGTGGCGCGAGACTACAGAAGGGAGGACTGACCATGCCAGCCTCGAGGCACTTTTCACGGTCGCCGAGCATCGCATGCGCCGTCAGCGCAACGATCGGTATCCGCACGAGGTGTTCGCTCTCCTCCGTCTCACGGATCTGCGTGAGCCGAGAGCGTCGCGGTCAGCACATGGAACCCTGATATTTGAGCGAAGCGGGACGGACCAGGCGCGTCGCCTCTGTTCCTCCCATGATCGGCATCGAGACGTCCATCTGAAAGATCAAGAAGGGTAAGCATGCATACAGCAGCAAAGAAGAGCGGAGAGGGACGCACGAGGACGATGTCGTACGGGTGTCCAGCCTTGTTGCGCGCCTTGAACAGGTCGACCGCGATCTGCCCGTTGTCGGCGATCTCGACCGAGTGCCCGCAGTTCTCGAGCAGCCGCACCGCAAGCTTCTGGTTCACCTTGTTGTCCTCGGCCAGGAGGATGTCGAGTTGGATCTCCTTGGACTGGTCTGTCGGCAGCGCCGTGTGCGACTCGAGTGCCGGCAGAAGCGCGCCCGAGCTGTGGGCGATCACTGCTGTCTCAGCGTCGGAACGACGACAGCATTTGAAAGGGAGAAGACGCACAGCTCCTGCAACGACGTCGGCGTCGTGCAGTACGACGTCACGCCCATGTCGAGGCAGCTCTTGACCGGTATCGGCGGCAGGATCTCGTCCTCTGAGGTCGCGAGGTTGAGCAATCGCCTGCGGTTGTCGGTGAGGTGGATGAAGGGTGGAGGGGGATTATTCGGTTTGACCGTCTGCGATGCGAAAGGAGGTATTGAGCGAGGCGGCAGATGAAGCAGAAAATGAGGCACTTACAGGCGCCAGGAGCACAATCGGGATGTAGCGCAGGTGTTCGATCTCGCGCAGCTTCTCGGCCTGAGTATCTCCATTAGGCCCAGGTCAGCGAGCGGGTCTCTTCAACGGCCTGAAGGATGGACGCACGTCTCGGAGGTTGTCGACGATGACGGTATCAAAAGGCAGCTTGGTGTCGGCCGACTTGGGCGTCGACCACACGCCCTCGACGTTTGGAATGACGATCGGCTTAAGGTGCAGCTGCTCGATTGCGTGCGGGATGCCGGTCGTGTCGCCAAGCGTGTCGATGAAGAGGACGGAGCGGCCAGCGAAGCTGCGGGCGGATGGCCGTGCGTGAGTTTATGCGTCATGAAGGTGAACGGTGTTGAAGTAAAAAGACCCACGGCGCCATCTTGTCCATGACCGCCGACGCAGGCATTTCGGTGATCTCCGCTTTCGTCGTCTGCAGGACAGCAATGAGGTCAGCAAGCGATAACGCGCAGAGAAATAATTGGAGCCAAAGGGCACGCACGAAGAAGAACTGGCTGCCGCGTCCGTACTGCCGCATCCGTGGTGTCAGCGACGAAGCAAGGGTCGTATAGAGAATGGACGCACGTCGCTGTTGACCCAGAGGCGGCCGTTCATGAGCGCAGCGAGCTTGCGCGAAATCGAAAGCCCAAGGCCGGTGCCACCGTACTTGCGCGTCGTCGAGCCGTCAGCCTGCGCGAACGTGTCAAAGATGAGGTCGAGCTTGTCGGGCTTGATGCCGATGCCCGTGTCGGCGACGCAGAAGACGATCTCCGCAACGTTGTCCTCGACGTCGACAAGCCGGGCAGTGAGCGCGACCTGCCCTTGCGAGGTGAACTGCGGGCCGAATGACGTGCATCGGTCAGCTCTGGCAGGCGAAACGACAATAGCCGTGCGCGGGACGCACCTTGACGGCGTTGCCGACAAGGTTCGTGATGATCTGCTTCAGTCGGAACGGGTCGCCAATGAGATGGTCGGGGATGCGAGGATCAACGTCGTAGATCAGGTCGAGCTTGTTTTGGGCGGCCTGCGGTCATCGGGCCCACGAAGCGAGCGTCAGCGGCGAAGCATCGTTACAAAGTGCTCTTTGATGCACCTTGACGCAGAGTGTCTTGAGCACGGAGAAAACGGAGGCGCGCAGGGAGAAGGGCGTCTCCTCCATCGTCATGCGGCCGGCCTCGACTGCGGATCGATAACGATTGTCAGATCAGAGAAAGGGTGACAAAGGCGACAGAGCAGCGGAGACGCACTCTTGGAGATATCGAGGATGTCGTCGATGATAGTCAAGAGCGAGGTCGCGAGCGTCGAGACAATCATGAGGTTCTCGCGCTGCTGACGTGTGAGCTCGCTCTCGAGCGTCAGCACTGTCATGCCGATGATGCCGTTCATGGGCGTCCGGATCTCGTGCGACATGTTTGCAAGGAACTCGGACTTGCTCCTGTTCGCGAGCTCGGCCGCGATGCGCGCAGACGTGTTGTTGCGGATGCTCTCGCGCAAATTGAAGACCATCTGGTTGATGGTCGACTTGAGCGAGTCCATCTCGCCGCTCGCCTCGACTGTGATGAACTCGGTGTACTCGCCCTCGGTTGCTGTCGCAGCGATTTGGGCAAAGGCGCGCACTTGCGACGTGAGGTTCTGCGCCATCGTGTTGACGTTGGAGCTGAAAAGAGAGTGTGAGCGGGATCAGCCGCTGTCGTTGACAGGGCGTTCGATGCGCAAGAGAACGCACGTAATCTCCTGCCAGGTGCCCTCGACGTTCTGCACCTTGGCCTGAACGCCGAGCTTGCCTTCCGTGCCGACCTGGCGGGCGACAAAGATAACCTCGGACGCGAAAATGGCGAGCGAGTCGATCATGCCGTTGATCGTGTTGACGAGGTCGAGGATCTCGCCCTGCACGGCGACGTCGAGCACTTTCTTCGTCAGGTCGCCGCGGGCGACTGCCGTCGTCGCGTGCGCGATCGTCCGGACTTGGACGGTCAAGTTGGCGGCCATGACGTTGACGTTGTCAGTCAGGTCTTTCCATACGCCGCTGACGCCCGCAACCTGCGCTTGGCCGCCAAGCTGGCCGTATGTCCCAACCTCCTTGGCGACTCGCGAGACCTCTGAAGAGAAGTTGTTGAGCGAATTGACCATGTCGTTGACGGTATCCTGCGGCGATAGAAGGAACAGCATGGTCAGCAAGCGAGAAGCGAGAAGCACACATGCAGGGCACGCACCTTCAGCTGCGCAATCTCTCCCTGTGCATCGACATCAATGGTCTTTGAGAGGTCACCTCGAGCAACGGCCGTCGTGACGACCGCAATAGAGCGGACCTGCGTCGTCAAATTGGATGCCATGAGGTTGACATTGTCCGTGAGGTCCTTCCAGACGCCCTCGACGTTCATGACGAGTGCCTGCCCTCCCAGGCTGCCGTAAGTGCCGACCTCCTTGGCGACGCGCGTCACCTCGGACGAGAAGTTGTTGAGGGCGCCGACCATGTTGTTGACCGTGTCCTTGAGCTGAAGGATTTCGCCCTGCGCGTCGACGTCGATCGTCTTGGACAAGTCGCCCCGCGCGACAGCCGTCGTCACAACGGCGATCGAGCGGACCTGGTTCGTAAGGTTTGAGGCCATCAGGTTGACATTGTCCGTGAGATCTTTCCAGACGCCCTCGACGTTCTCAACGACAGCCTGCGAAAGCGGGACAAGGAGTCAGTATCTTCTTGACTCGGCAGCTGCTCGTATACAGGACGCACTTGCCCGCCGAGCTCTCCAAAAGTGCCGACCTCCTTCGCGACTCGGGTAACCTCCGATGAGAAATTGTTGAGCGAGTCGACCATGTTGTTGACGGTGTCCTTCAGCTGCAGGATCTCGCCCTGCGCATTCACGTCAATCGTCTTTGACAGATCACCGCGGGCAACCGCGGTCGTGCTGCGACAAACAGTCTTCAGTTTTCAGGTCTGCGCAAGAAAGATAAAAGCCGAGCAAACGCACACAACGGCGATGGACCGGACCTGCGTCGTCAGGTTGGACGCCATGAGATTGACGTTGTCGGTCAGGTCCTTCCACACGCCCTCAACGTTCATGACGAGCGCCTGCCCGCCGAGCTTGCCCTCGGTGCCGACCTCGAGCGAGACGCGCGTCACCTCGTTCGCGAGCGTCGTGAGCTGCTGGACCATCTCGTTGACTGTGCGCCACCACAGGAACAAACGATCAGCTCGAGAACTAAGTTGAAGCGCTCGAGTGACGCACCAGTGACCTTGAGATCGAGCATCTCGCCCTGGACGTCAACCGTGACGCTGTTGGACAGGTTGCCGCGCGCGACCGACTTAGTGACGTGCGCAATCTCGCGCACCTGATTCGTGAGGTTCGCTGCCATTTTCTGTCCAGTCGGGAGGGAGCGCGAGGTAGGTCAGCCATCAACGCCTAGAAGCCTGTACGGACGGAAGGAGAGAGGAACGCACGTTGACGTTGGTCGTTAGGTCCGCCCATGTGCCCTCGACACCTTCGACAACGGCCTGCCCGCCCAGCTGGCCGTACGTGCCGACCTCGAGCGCGACACGGGTGACCTCGCGCGCGAACGTCGTGAGCTGAGCGACCATCTGCAGGACGGGCGAGAGGACGTCAGCGCAGCGCGGTGGTGCTGAAGGATGGTCGAGCGGGCGCACAGAGTTGACCGTTTCCTTCAACGTCGCCATCTCGCCCTCGACCTCGATGTCAATCGTCATGTCGAGGTTGCCCTGTGAGACCGGTCAAGGGTATCAGCGCGCAGCTCGGCAAACGGCGAAAGAAGAGTGACACGCACCCTGGCGACGGCCGTCGTGACCGCGGCGATCGAGCGGACCTGGTCTGTCAGGTTCATGCACATCTGGTTGACCTGCGCGGGCGAAAGGAAGAGACGAGTGAGTGGACCTGCACAAAAGCTACGAGCACTGCAGCTCAGAAGGGACGACTCACGTTCTGTGTCATCTCCTTCCACACACCCTCTACTCCCTGCACCACCGCCTGCCCCCCGAGCTTTCCTTGCGAGCCGACCTCCAGGGACACGCGCGAGACCTCGTCTGCCAGGGTCCGCAGCTGCAGCACCATGTCGTTTACAGTCACCTTGAGCTCGAGGATCTCGCCCTTGGCCTCGACGTCAATCGTTCGCGAGAGGTCGCCGACGGCAACGGCCTGCATGCCAGTGCTCGCAGGTCAGGGCGGTACGTTCGGCCTGGGAAAGCGATGGCAGAGACAGACCTTGGTGACCTTGGCGATGGCGCGGACCTGGCTCGTGAGGTTGGCGGCGAGTTTCTGCGAAGGCAGGATCCGTCAGCGCGGCTGTCTCCCGCTATGTCTGGAATCCAGAGCGACGCACGTTGACAACCGCGGTCAAGTCACGCCAAGTGCCCTGAACGCCCTCAACGACAGCCTGCGGAGACACGCCTGTCGTCAGCAAAGCGCCCGTTCAGGTCGAGCGGCGCATGACGCACCTGACCACCGAGCTTTCCCTCCGTTCCGACCTCAAGACTGACTCGCTCGACCTCGCCGGCAAAGAGCGAAAGGTGGTCGACCCTGATGAAAGTGCGCGCGCAGCAGGGTGGGTGTCAGCATCAGACAAGTCGGCACACAGCAGCAGCGAGCCGACGCACATCGTGTTGATGATGTCCTTGAGCTCAATCATGACTACGCCCTCGACGGGGACGATGATCTTTTGGGTGAGGTCTCCGGCGGCGACCTGCGACCCGTGCAGGGCGAAGGAGACATCAGCGCGCCGCTCTGTCGGAAGGTCCTCAGGACGAAAGAACTTCAACTCACAGCCTGCAGAGCCACCAAGCATCAAGAAACAGCAGAGGACGGTCAGCGAACGGGGCTGATGCGCAGCGATGGAGCGGCGCGCGAGACGTATAGCGATGGAGCACGGACCTTGCAGACACGGGCGATGTCCTGCACCTGCGCCCTGAGCAGCCGCAGCTCCTCGGTCGGCCCAAGCCCACTCTCGTACATGTTGATGTTACCAGAGGTGAGAATTGAGCTGCCTGGAGAGTACGAGAACGGCGGCGCCTGGAGCGGGTACGTCGGCGACGCTTTGAGCCGGTTCGACACCGATAGCTGGCGCGCCTCGGTGTCGCCGCCCGTCAAGATGGGCGGCGTCGGCTCGGGCGTGAGCAGGACGCCCTGCTGCGTCTTGAGCGCCGTGCCGTTGGGGATGACGCTAATGGCGGCCGCGAGTTTGGCCTGGGCCTCACGCTCGCGCTGCTCCGAGTCGTGCAGCCGGAGCGCGAGCAACTGGAGCTCGCCCAGGATCGCCTCCGTCTTGCCCGACGCGCCCGGCCCCTTGAACGCAGGGACGACGGGGACAGGCGTGGCCGTCAGCGGCGTGGACAAGCTCGCCGAGGGCGACACGGTCGCCGACAGGCTCGAGAGCACGAGCAGGATGTGGTCCTGGAACGCCGCGCCGCCGTCGTTGGCGCCCTGGAGCTGCGACACTGGCGCCGGTCCTCCGCCCTCGCCTGGGTGTAGCTCGGGCACCGTCATCTGCGAGAGGCGGTTCGCAAAATGCAACTGGGGGGCGAGCGTATAGGTCTCGTCGTTAGCTTCGTGCGGGTCCTTCACAAGGCAGAGCACGAGCGCACCAGGGCGGGAGTCTGGACCGCGCGGTCGCTTCCGGTCAGCCCAAGGCGAGTGGCTCACGCGCCAGAGCAAGGAGTGGACGGACCTGTCGCTGGGCAAGGGAACCGTGGGTGGAGGGGTGGCGGCCTGGTCCGAGCAGCTCAAGGGAAAAGGGGAGCCGGAAGCGAACGAGGCGACTGGAAGATCAGAGGAGGGCTAGCTGAGATCGGAGATCTGCTGCGAGCGGTCGCTGGCACCGCACCGGGACGAGTGGCTCGATCCGGTCGGCACACTGGCAGGAGGGCTCGACGGCGGCAGCGGAGGAGGAGAGGGGGGGGGGAGAGGCGCGTTGGAGGAGCTGGCTGGCCAGAAGAGGACGGGGTGGGCGGGCTGTCGGTCGGCTGGTAGCTCAGCCCGCGCGATCGCCGGCGCCCGTCTCGCCTTGTTCTCCCCCGCAGCAGCAGCAGCACACTTGCCAGCCTAGCGATATATCCCCCCCCGCCGACCTCTTCCAAGCGCTGGTGGATGGGCATGATATCGCGCACAAGCTGGAATACAGTCCTGCCTCCCGCGCAGAAGAGGCAAGGCGGTAGAGCGCGCAGAAAACAAAAGGGTCGCGCGCATCCGCGCCTCGGCGGAGGTGTTTTGCTTGGCCCGAGGACGCGTTCCGAGAGGCTGAAGGCCATCCAGCCGCACCCAGACGCACGGCGCAAGACAGGGTCCCGCAAGGACAAGAGAGAGAGCTGGGAGCAAAGTCGCTACTGGAACGCCGTCCCTGCCTAAGGGGTAAGGGAGGAGGCAGAATGGGTTAGCTTGCTGCTGCTGCGGTCGGTTCACGCGCGCGCGCGCCGATACAAAAGGGGCGGGCGGCTGCGAACGCACCTTCTCGGCCATTGCGTTGCCCGCGGCCGCGTAGCCTGTGCCGTCGCGCTGCAGCTCGACGACGTCCTTGTCCCGGACCTTCGTGTCGCACGCGACGCACTGCTTGCCCGGCTTAATGATCTTGTCACAGCAATACCTGCACACGACGTGGCCGCAGGGCTGCAAAAAGATCCGTCAGCCTTCCATGTCAGAGCGCGGGTTCGAGGACGCGAGAATGTGCACCTTGATCAGGACCGAGATGGACGAGTTGGTGAGCTCCTTGGAGCAACTCGGGCACATGGACGCGGTCGGATTCGAGCTGCCGGCCGTCGTCGAGTCTGCGCTCAGCGGCAACGGCGTAAACTTGACGTCGATGAGGTTCTTGAGCCTGCGAGTGAGATAGCGTTTCGTCAGCAGAGGACAGAGTCGATGGAGGAAGGCAGCCTGACTTGAGCGGATGCGGTTGCTCGGCCGCCTGGCAAATCGTCTCGAGCTTGATCTCTTTGATCTTCTCCGGCCCTGCCTCGGGCGTCAAGCTCGGCAACCAGAACGACGGCAGCTTGCTCCTGCGTGCGTCGGCCTGCTCGCGCGCGATCTTGGCCATCGCCGCCTCCTCAGCGGCGGACGCGAGCTGGTCGACGTCGGACGCGTCGAGCTCGAACTTGCGCTTCTGACCGCGCTCTGCGCATGTAGCAAAGAATTAGCCCACGTGCATCGCCTGTAACGAGGAGAATATCACGGCGTACCTCCGCTCTCCTCCGTCGCCGTCTTCTCCACGCCTTCTGCGCTCAGCGCGCCCCCACCGCCGCCCGCCTTCCTCAGACCAAGCGCGTTCTGCCCCTTCTCAAAGTCGGCAAGCACGCGTTCGCGCGCCTCCTGGCGCGCTTTCTCGAGCTCGGCCTTGTCCTCCTCGGCCCGCTTGGCGAGCGCGAGCTCGTGCGCCTTGATGAGCTTCTTCTGCGTAAGGATGGCCTCGAGGATGCACTCCTGTGGCCGGAGCAAGGGTGGGACGCGAGAGGATCAGCTCTAGCTTGCTTAGCTCAGGCGGATGAAGACGCACTCTGCAGTAGATGTGGCCGTCCGGGCAAGCACAAGGGTTGCGGACCGTCGAGTCTGGCGGCGAAGCAACGCGAGCAGCGCGTCAGCGACGCAGGAACACGACGAAGGCACCCACGACCGCAGAGACCCACTGCAGAGCAAGCAGGCGTCGAACTTGCGGAACGACTCCGCGCCGAGACGCTGGCGCTTGGTGCCGTAATCGAGCTTGCTCTTCTCGCCGTGGGAGAAGAACGGCGACGAGTCTGACGTCGAGAAGGTAGGGAACGCGAGGCAAAGGTCAGGACCCAGCAACCCAACGAACGCAAGGATAGCCAGAACGGACGCGAGTTCTTGGCGTGCCTGCGTCCCATCGTGCTGTCTTGTTGCTATTACTGGCGCTTGGGAGGAAGGAAGCTGGAGCTGCTGGATGGCGGTCAAGGGCGAGCGACGCGGGGCTGAGCTCACTTCCACCTGCTGACAGGCATCTTCCTCCTGCGGCACTTCCCCTTGCATCACTCCCTCCCCGATGGACGAACTCATCCGGGACGACGAGCTCGAGGCTTTCCGCAACCAGTGGCGGACAGAGGTCGCCTTCGCCCGGCAGGGTGCCCATGATCGGGCTGGCACCGCGGGCGTCGTCCTCCCCGCCGCGCCTGCGTCGGACGGCGCTGGCCTCGGCGGCACCGACCCCGACACCAGCACCAGCATCAAGACGGCCTATGATGCTAGCAAGACACCGCTTGCTCCAGCCGCTCGTCGACGGCTGTCCGGCGCGTCTGTCCGCTCGCCTGAGCGCACTCTGCGCGCCGTGCTGTCGACTTCGCCCCGGCCTCGCCACTCGGACTTCCCCGGCGGCTCGCCCTCCTCCTCCCCTCAGAGCACGACGTCCTCCCTTCCGTCCGTCCGCTCGCCTCCTTCCGCCGCACACCGGCCCCTCGCGCCCCTGCCGGCTCCGGACGAAGGCCCCGAGGCTGCGCTTGCGCTGTACGAACAGGCGATCGCGGCCGAGCAGGAGCACCAGCTCAACGAAGCCGTCAACCTGTACGCGCGCGCGTTCAGACTCGACGACGCCGTCGACCGCGCGTACAACCGACTCCGCAAGCAGGCGGACGAGAACAACGCCTCTGGTGCTCTGATCCTGCAGGACAAGTGGCCGGACGTTGCTGGGTTGCAAGCGCAGCAGCAACAGCAGAACGGCGGCGCCGACGACGTTGTGCGCGAGGAGGACGACCTCATCTTCCGCTTCCAGCGCCAGTACCATCTTGGTCCGGACTACGACCCGTCGCAGAAGGAGCAGCCGCATCTGCGCTCGTCGCTGATCCACGGCGGTGCGCAGCTGCACGAGGCGATCCTTGCTGAAGGCGGTGCGCACTGGGAGCCCGAGGACGAGAACGAGCCGCTGCTGCTGGCCAGGATGCCAGACGAGATCCTCGTCGTCGTGCTCGGGAAGCTAGGGGAGCTAGGGGACATGGCCGGCATCGGGCGCTTTGCGCAAACGTGCAAGAAGGCGTTCATGCTGAGCGTCGAGCAGGGCGTATGGAAGTGCGTCCTCCCATTTTCGTTCTCGCATCGGACGTCCCCGTCTCACCCCATTCCGTTATAGGCACCTCTGTGAGCTTGCCTATCAGCCCCCATTGGTCGTACCGCCTGGTTTTAGGACGTCGCTCGCGGTGCAAGCGTTCGATCGTGATCACCGTGACATGCTCCTCCGCCTGCCGCGCGTGCGCATGGACGGCCTGTATATCTCGGTTGTGCATTGTGGGTGGGCTGCTGGACCTCACACTGGTTTGGACGCCGACTGACTTTCATACGTGGTTAGACGTCCGTGTCGGGTCCTCCGAGTCTCTGTATACCGACCCGGTCCACATGAGTGCGTCACCCCTCAGTCCTCGGTTTTGGCTTGGATGCTGACCCCCCGTTGCCGTCCTCAGTCACCTACCACCGCCTGATCCGCTTCCTTTCGGATGGCACTCTTCTTTCACTGCTGTCTACTGAGCAGTCAGTCGCATTCTCCTTCACATCCATCGGCACTCGCTGACGAGCCGCCCGCTCGCAGCCCGTCCACGCTCGTGCCCCTCCTCACGCCGTCGCTGCGCATGCAAGGCCTGCACCACGGCCGCTGGCGCGTCGTCCCCCCTCCGCCCACCACATCGCTGTCCTCGCAGCAGCACGCGCAGATCGAGGTCACAGACCTCGGCGACCCGGACGAGCTCGCCGAAGACGACCCTGTGTTCCTCGCCTCGCTCTCCGCGCGCGAGCTGCGCCGGCGCGAGCGCGAGCGCAAGCTCAAGGGCGCGGCTGGGAGGAAGTATGACTTTGAGATGGTGCTCGGGCTCGGGAGCACGAGTCGGGGCCGGTGGAACAAGCTTACGCTGCAGGAGTACTTCTCGCTGAACAGGGCGACGGGGGAGGAGCTGCCAATCAAGCTGCTCAACCAGGGGCCGTTTTACTTCTCGAAGTAAGTTTTTGCGTCTCGCCTCTTCACGCTCCCTTGCTGTAATTGACACTTTTGCGCGGTCGGCAGGGTGCGGTCGTATCACCCGTGGGGTGACGTAGAGCCCGTCAAGGCGCAAGGCGCTGACGGCCAATAGATGTCTATCTTGCTCTTCCTATCCACCAAGGTTCTTGCAAGGGTGCGGCCAGCGAATCAAGCGAGCAAAATCGGGTTGGATACAGCATGGAGAAAGGTTCACAATCTACAGCTTTGAGCGTTGCAAAGCCGAGGTGAGGTCGCAAGAAGCTGCTGCACTTCAAGCCTTGATGAGCTGTGCGAGCTTGCCCGACGACTTGGCCGCGGACAGGTCGTCCGAGCCGCCAACGTGCTGCATCGCGAAGGAACCAACGTTGCGGTCAGTCGTCGGCTCAGGGACAGCTCGAGAGAAAAGGGGAGGCGCACCTGGCCCTGGATGAAGATGTTGGGCACGGTGCGCTGGCCCGTCTTCTCGGCGAGGTAGTTCTGGATGTCGGAGCCCTCGTCCATCTGGTCGAGCCTAGACGAAGTAAAGTGAACGGCGGTTTGTCAGCAAGGACCCAACGCCGCAGGGGAGAGCGTGATGACGCACTCGAAGACCTTGATGGACTTGCCCTCGGGGAGGGTGAGCGAGTTGAGGAGCGACTTGGCCCTGCTGCAGTAGGCTGTCGAGGGATGGTAAAGGAGGTGTCAGTCGGGCACGTCGCTTGAGCAGTGGCGTGGGAAAAGGACGTACGGCAGTAGGCTGAATTCAGATGGAGCAGGGCGCAGGTCGGCGAGGACAGAGGACGATGAGGGAGGAAGCAGTAGAACGATGAGCAGGAGCAGCGAAGCGAAGGGGAAAAGAGGATCCCAGCGTCAGCATGCTTGTACGCAGTCAAACCTGAGGGCAGACAAGGAGCGACAGAAGGAGGTGGGACGCACACTTGGAGAATACGGCGATGAACTCGTCGCTGATGGCCGAGTCGACGGTCTTGCGGATGGCAGACATGGCTTCGGGCGAGGTCGTGCGGGAGGAAAGTACGGAACCCGTTGTGGCGAAGGTGCGGGGGGTGAAGGTGCGGCTGAGGAGGGCAAGCGGACGGGAGGCGAGGAGCATCGATGTGGGGAAGGGGGAACCAGGCGCAGGCGGAGGAGAGCGAGAGTCGTCAGCAGTCGGCGACTGAACTCGACTGAATAAGACTTACTTACTTCGAACCGCGATTCAAATGAGCCAGGTTGACATCAATCGACCTAGCTAGGCCGTCCCATCTCCAGCAGCCTCCTTCCCTTCGCGGCGTCGTCAAGGCGGGCTTGTCCCCCGTCTGTTGATCTGCACGTCGCTCAGCTGACAGCGAAGACTTGCTCCCGGCTCGCAGGTCCTTGCACACCGTGCCACCTGTGCATCGCGCGCGCAGCCAGCTGCCCTAGCCTCCGTCCATGTTGTGAGCTCTCACCTCCCTCTGTTTTTCTAACCGCAGCGTACTGATGCCTTCCGCTCTCCAACAGTCCTGTTCTCTCTCTTCCCAACGAGGTCCAGCTTGCCATCATCGAGGCTGCGCTTCAGCCGACCGACTGGCTGTACTCGGCCGACGAGCGCGCCGCTTTGCGCGACGACCGCAACTTCCTCGCGTCAACGATTGTGCACGTCTGCAAGAGCTGGCACGTGAGTGGGAAGCTCTTCTGCCGACTGCTGCCTGCCTACTGCTAGGCCATTTGCTGACATGGGAGCTGTCCGCCACTGCACAGGCGCTCGCGACGCCCCTCCTGTACCGGCACCTCATCGTCGACGATCTCAAGGCTGACAGCCAGGTCTGCACCGACCGCACCTGGCTTCTTGAGCGGACCCTTCGCTCTCGGCCTGACCTCCGTGCGTGCGCGCGCTCTCTCCATGGGCCTGCCGCGCGCCAGCCAGCGGCGAGCGACGAGGATGAGCCGCTCTTCATGTTCTTCCGGTCGGCCGAGCTCGCCCTGCCCAATCTCACCGCGCTCTCGGACTTTACTATCCCTCGTCAGTTAAAATGCACAGGCTATCGACCAAAGCAGCTGCAGCTTTACCTCGGCGCGGCCGTCGCACAGACGGCCCGCAATAACGGCCTGCCACTCGGCCTAGACACGAGTCGGATCGAGCGGCTGGAGGTCATCATCGATGGTCCTGATGCCCTGTCGTTTCTCGCTGAACAGTTCGAGTCGATGCCAGGGCTCGTCGATCTGCGCCTCAAGTGCAAGACTGCGCTTCGCGACAACCTGCCTGCGGTCGAACGCCTGCTCAAGATTGTCGGCCCACGACTTCTTACGCTTCACCTGCTCCACGCAGGCGCGCTTCTTCCGATTGACATCCCCTCGCACTGTCCCAACTTAGTCCGCCTCGGGCTCAACCTCAACTCGTTCTACGCCCAAACTCCGTCGGCAAAGAACTTCGACTGGAGGCCTTTGAAGCTCGACCACCTACTTTTCGGCGACCCGGACGATCTGCGGCTGGGAGAATCGCAGAGCGAAGTACCGGGGTGGCCCGCCGCACGCAGCCTCCCGATCCTGAAGCACATCGCGCCGAAGCGCGTGACGTTCGCCATGTTCGGACCGAGAGCCGGCGCCGGGCGACACCATGTGGGCTTGCTAGCGCTGAAGGAGCGGCTATGGGCCGAGGACGGAATGTTAGTTGAGCTGCGGGACCGCACGCTGTTGTGAGGGACGTATGCGGCCGGGCGGCGAGGCGAGCAACCCGCGCAGCCATTGGTCCTGCGTCCCTCCGGCTAGGCTCGACCGGTGGATAGCAAAATCAGCAGATCAGCGTTTCATCACGCCCGCTACTGTAATTCTTTCCCTGGTTGCTCTCTAATGTGTCGTTCCAGTCGCGACGACTCCGCGCCCTTACAGAAATATGCAAGTGCGGCGGGCGAGGTGGAGGGCCGCCGTGTCGCGCGCGCGCGGGGAAGCAACGTCGAGCGGCACAGGACGACCAACCCGACAGAGAAGCAGCTCACGATGGTCGCAGCACGTCCGTCTCTCTCCTTCACGCTCGGCCCGCTCGCTGCTCGTACTGACCGAGTTCTCGCTCTTCGTCTCTGCCCGTCGCTGCAGCCGGTGCGTCCAATCCGCCTCCCCTCTGCAATCCAACCCCTCCGACTCGCCCGTCCCTTCACCGCCTGCGCGCCGTCTCCTAACGCCTTCTCATTGCATGCAGGTCCCTCGCAGCCCGAGCTGCACCTGCTCGTCTGCACGCAGATCGTCAACCAGCTCATCGCCAACCATAAGGCCCAGCAGCAAGCGTACGCGAGCTCGTCCAAGCCGCCCGCCGACGTCAACCTCAACCAGGTCCGGCAGAAGGTGTCGAAGCAGCATGGGCTCAAGGCGCTGCCGAGACTGATGGACATCCTCGCCGCTGTGCCGGAGGAGTGGAAGACAATCCTCGGCGGTAAGATTACGATCAAGCCCGTCAGGACGGCGAGCGGTGCGTCCCCTTCCTTCTCTTGCTTGCTGGCTCAACGCTGCGGCAGTCCCTGACCTCGTCCTCTCACTCGTCCGCCAACAGGTGTCAGTCAAGTCTCTCTGCCCGTCTTCAAGGGCTGTCTGGCTTGGCGCTGACCTTCGCTGTTTCCCCTCCCGCAGGTCGCCGTCGTCGCCGTCATGTGCAAGCCGCACCGGTGTCCGCACGTCGCCATGACGGGCAACATCTGCGTTTACTGCCCCGGCGGCCCAGACTCGGACTTCGAGTACTCGACTCAGTCGTACACGGGCTACGAGCCGACGAGCATGCGCGCTATTCGGGCGCGGTACGACCCGTATGAGCAGTGCAAGGGTCGTGTCGAGCAGCTCAAGAGCTTGGGGCACAGCGTCGAGAAGGTGCGCTCCCCTCTCCCCTTTTCTCCGTCGAAGTCTCACTGCTCATCGAATGACTCTCTCGACGGCCTTCAGGTCGAGATCATGTGCGCCTTGTTTACCTCTGAACCTGACGACGACTCTCAACTGACCTGGACGCTTCGCCTGCCGCGCAGCATCATGGGTGGCACCTTCATGTCCATGCCCGAGTCGTACCGGCATTCGTTCATCGCCGGCCTGCACAACGCCCTCTCGGGTTTCACCGGCACCGACGTCGACGAGGCCGTGCGCTTCTCGGAGCAGAGCAAGACAAAGTGCGTCGGCATCACGATCGAGACCCGGCCTGACTACTGCCTGAGGCCGCATCTGAGGTGCGTCGTCGCTCTTTCTTGCCAATCTCACGAGGCTTAGTTGTACTGACCCTGATACACTGTCTCTCAGTCAAATGCTGCGGTACGGGTGCACGCGCCTCGAGATCGGTGTGCAAAGCGTGTACGAGGACGTCGCGCGCGACACCAACCGGTGCGTCCCAGCTCTACTTTACGACAGTCGGCTGTCCAGTGTGCTGAATGTTCCCCTGTCGCCTGACCGCTCTAGTGGACACACGGTCAAGTCCGTCACCGAGTCGTTCCAGATGTCGAAGGACGCCGGCTACAAGATTGTCGCTCACATGATGCCGGGTACGTCCTTTATCGTTCGCTCGCGCTCCTCGTGCGGATGCTGATCACCTTCGTACCCGTCTTAGATCTTCCCAACGTCGGCGTCGAGCGCGACATGGCTCAGTTCAAGGAGTTCTTTGAGAACCCGGCGTTCCGCACTGACGGTCTTAAGCTGTACCCGACACTCGTCATCCGCGGCACGGGTCTGTACGAGCTCTGGAAGACGGGCCAGTACAAGAACTACACGCCGAACGCGCTCGTCGACATCGTGGCGCGCATCATGGCGCTCGTCCCGCCCTGGACGAGGGTGTACCGCGTCCAGCGCGACATCCCGATGCCGCTCGTCAGCTCCGGCGTCGAGAACGGCAACCTGCGCGAGCTGGCGCTCGGGCGCGTGAAGGACTTTGGAGCAGAGTGCAGGGATGTGCGATACCGCGAGGTCGGAGTGAGTCCTTCCCCCTTCAAAGCTCGTGATGGTGCGCGGTCGTGCGTAGAGGCTGACCTCTTCGGTGTCGTTGCAGATCCAAGAGATCCACAACAAGGTCCGGCCTTACCACCTCGACCTCATTCGACGCGACTACACGGCGAACGGTGCGTTCTGCTCCTTTCATGCGCCGATGTGACCCCCTCTGATAGTCGCTTCGCCCCGGCAGGTGGCTGGGAGACATTCCTTTCGTACGAGGACGCCGAGCAGGACGTCCTGGTCGGCTTGCTCCGCCTGCGTAAGTGTTCCGAGGAGGGCACCTTCCGCAAGGAGCTCATCAACGGCCCCGACGGACGCAGTGCGAGCGTCGTGCGCGAGCTGGTGCGTTCTACTTCGCCTGTCCTCCAGGCAGTCAGTCGCTGATTATCGACGCGTGCTTCCGTCTGCAGCACGTCTACGGCACGGCCATCGGCGTTCACGGCAGGAACCCCAAGAAGTTCCAGCACCAGGGCCTGGGCCAGCTGCTGATGGAGGAGGCCGAGCGGATCGCGCGCGAGGAGCACGACAGCTGGAAGATCGCCGTCATCTCGGGCATCGGCACGCGCGACTACTACCGCCGGCTGGGGTACGAGCTCGATGGGCCGTACATGTCGAAGGTGCTCGTCTGAGGCCCCTGACGTTGAGTTGTTCAGAGTAAAGAGGAAGAAGGGGGGGGGGAGGTGTCCCACGCGCGTTTGAAGTTGCTCTCACGTCTGTTGTACTGTTTTGCTCTCTTCGCTCTTGCAACGGGTTTCACGCCCGTGATGTATGATCTCTACGCCTCTGGTGAACGTCAGGTCGACTCGTCAAGTGGACGCGGGCCGGAATCGGCGACGCACGAATTCCGATGACGCTGCGCGCCGCTGCATCGAGAACGAGCCCAGTGCCGCTCCTTCTCCATCGTCAACGAGTATTCCGGCTCAGCCGCGACCCCAACCCTCTCTCCTTCACCTTGGCGTCCACCTCAGCGATGCCTGCCAACAATCAGCAGCAGAAGGACAAGAAACGCGTGCTTGTCGTCGGCGCGGGCGCGGCCGGCATGAGCTGCGCTTCGCAGCTGTCGCAGTCGCCCGACTTCGATGTGACGCTCGTCGATGCCGCTGTACCTCCAATCGACCTCAATTGCAGCTAGCAAGGACAGTGTGCTGATCTTGCTCGCGCTGGACGCCAGGATTACTGCGGCGGGCAGGCCTTCAGCATCCCGATCGACGAGAAGAAGCACGGCGCCGCCTGGATGAACCAGGTTCGTCCTGTCGTCCATCGCTCCCGATCTGGACCAAGCTGATCCTTCGGCTTGCGACACCGTCTGCAGGGTGTCCAGGGCGGCTCGTACATCTACCACCATACCTTCAAGCTGTTCAAAGACCACGGCTTCGAAGCCGCCCCGGTCGACCTGCAGGTCTCCTTCGGCCAGGGCGAGTTCTTCTTCAGGTGAGTCCTTCCAAGCCCCTTGCGATTCGCACGGCGCCTGCTGACCCCCTGATCTTGCGGCCAAAGCAACGTCTTCCCCTCAAAGCTCGTCGAGAAGCACCAGTCCGAAATTTGGCGCTTCAAGTGGGTTGTGCGCTTCATGCGCTGGACTGAGCTCTTCTGGGCCCTCATCCCGATTAAGGTCTCCCTCAAAATGTTCTTCTTCTCGGACGAGTTTATCGAGCGCATGATCTTCCCCAGTCTTGCGCTCTTCCTCGGAACCGGCAATGCGACCCCTGGTGAGCCTTGGGCTAATGGATGCGTTTGCATACGACAGTGCTGACCACTTCGGCATCGCAGACCTCCCAACCATCATGCTTGAACGTCTTTGCACGAGCCCGACCTACGGGATGTGGTATCCTCTGGACGATAAGTCGCTCTTCTCGAACCTCCCGCCCATGGTGTGTCCAGGACGTCGTCGACGCAGCGCATGCACCACGGCTGACCATCGGCTCCTTCCTCAGGTTGTGTTCCCCGAAGAGAGCGAGTTCTACACGGCCTGGCAGCACGACATGGAGAAGCGCGGTGTCAAGGTGAGGCCTTTGTAGACATCCTCTTTAGCCTTGCCGTGTTGAATCTCAACGTCGCTCTGCAGGTCCGCCTTTCGACCGAGATCACTCGCATCATCAAGCGAGACTCGACCGGCGTTAAGGTCGGCGTCCGCGGACGACGACCGACGGCCGACCACCACCCCCCCGCTGGCGCCGACCAGGACTTGCCCGAGACCATCGAGGACTACGACGAAATCGTGCTCTGCGTCCTGGCCGACACGGCCAAGCGGCTGCTCGGCGCACAGGCACGCTGGATCGAGAAGCGCGTCCTGGGCGCAACCAAGTGGTCCGACGACGTAACCGTCACCCACAACGACGTCGAGTACATCCGGAAGTGGCACGAGCTCGACTACCCTGCGCACCTCGCCGTGAACAAACTCGGCGATCGCGACGAGTCTGCGCGTATTGCTAAGGCCGAAACCGACTTCAAGCCGTGCGTCGCATCTCTTGGCCTAATGCCAACTTGAACCTGACTTCATCGGTATGCTCGCCAGGATGTACCTCATTAAAGAGAACCCCGGGGACCCTCGCACACTCGAGATGACGTTCGGTGAGTACAACATGAGCCTCGACGTCGCCGTTCTTGGCTGATGGCTGCCGTGCTCCTTTCAGACTGCCACCACTTCCAGGTGCAGCTCGATCAGAACTTGCCCAAGGAGCAGCACATATTCCAGTCGTGAGTACGCCTGTGTAACGCTCTTTCGGAGCTTGCCACTGACGTGCGCTCGTCGTTCTCCTTGCTCTCTGCAGCATCTTTCTCAACAAGGACAAGCACTCGCAGTACTGGTCGAAGGACGAAATCAAGAAGGACAAGATCATCCGCGAGGACTGGTGGCATCAGCTCTGCCACTCATGGACGCACTATGCCTTCGTCGTCCCCTGGGTCATGTTCCTCAACGGCAAGCGCAGGACGCACTACGCTGCCGCCTGGACGCTCGTCAACGCGCACGAGGTCGCCATTATCTCAGGCATGGCAACGGCCTACGCGATGGGCGCTCCGTACCCTGAAGACCTCGAGGAAGACAGCTTTGCGCTCCTCTGCTTCAGGTGCGCGCTCCATCTCCTTTTGGTGGGTCGTTCAGCAGGCTGCTGATCACCTTCACGTCTGCGCTCCTCCTACAGGCTCCTGCTTCTTCTTCAGCACGGAAAGTGGTACAAGAAGGGCAGTAATCGTAAGAGCAAGAACGACTAGAAGGCTGCATCCCTCGGCGCACATCCGCTGCCAGGACACCCCAACCTCGCTCCGTCCTACGTCCCAACGATCTCCATCTCCCTAATCTACCCGACAATACACCCACACCCTCCTCCTTCATAAACGCTCCGATCTCGATTGTGGCCTTGAAATTCACTCCCTGCTGCCTACCTCCACCTGTGTAACTCGCCTTCAAGTGTCCCAGTTTCACAGATGTGCATGTGACCTTGTCGATACACTAATGACGACGTGACCAAGAGCACACCTTCTACTGCCCGCGCCAAACGCCCTTTGAACCCTTCTTCCCCTTCGACGACGACGGCGGCTCGCGCTCCAGCCCGCCGTTGCGCTTGCGCGCCTCACGCCGCTTCTCCGCAGCCGCCTTCGCGCCGCGGAGCATCGTCTTCTTGCCCGACTTGTTCTTGGGCTTATTCGCGGGCGGCGGGCCCGACGGCTTGGGCTTGGACGGCTTGGCCTCGTCCTGACTTGCGAGGGCGGACGCCGACCGGCCGGCGAGCGCCGACGACGGAGGGGCCAGGTCGACTTCGTTTGGGTCCATCGTGAAGTCCTCCTCGATGATGGTGACCGTTGCATGTTGGTCGCCCTCCTCGTCCGAGAACTCCTCCTCAACCGGCTCGGCGGGCGTGTACGACGAAGGGCCGGCGACGGCGTTCTCGCTGAAAGCTGCGCGCGGTTACGGGAGGGAGAGTCAGGAGGCGCACTGGACAGCACGGGACACAAGCCCTAGGGAGACCTACAGGGATCAATGCCAAGCGCGCGCTCGATGTCTGCCATACGGGTCGCGGCCTGCTGCTTGCGCTCCTCGCGCATCTAAGAGAGGGCAGGCCACAAGGAGGGAAAGGGAGGTCAACACTCCGCTCGCCGCAAAGACCGCCCGGCGCAGAGGGTGGCGACACGCACCTCGCGCTTCTGCTGCTTGAGCTCCTCTGCGTCCCTCGCCTTCGCCCGCTCGCGCTTCTCCGCCAGCTTGGCCTGCTTGCGTTTCGAAAAGCCCGTCAGGAACTCTGCCCGGTCGTCGTCGTTGAACAAGATCTTCTCGATCTGCGGCGCACGACCGCCACCAGCATTCTGGCGGCGCTTGCGCTTGATGTATTGAGCGCCCTCGGTTAGGAGCTTAACGTTGGACGGCCGAGAGGGAGGCATGGCGGCGGGCTGCGGGTGGGCGAAGGGAGGAGCTACGACGGGAAGCGACGCAAGTCAGCCCTGCCATTTCCACCGCCAGCCGGAACAAAGCAGTCTGAGCAGACAGAAAGGCTGCAGTCAAGACGACGTAAGAGACGACATCGGCCAAGCATGGACTTGCTGGGTCGACGACGTACGTCCTTCGAGCCAGCTGTCCGACCTGCACCCCTTACACTGTCTGTGCACCCTGCGCCGTACATCCCGCCACCGCACGAAGTAACGCCTGACGCACCTGGGGACGAGAAGGTGTTACGGCCGATGCGAAAGGACCCTTCGCGTGAGGCTCGGACGACGGCGACGGAGGTCTGGGTGTGGTTCCGGCGCTCGAGCTGGCGCGCAGGCGGAGCGCGAAGTCCTGCGACCGTCCGGGGCCTCCGCAACGACGACGACGACGACGACGACGAGAAGCTAGGAGGAAGGCGACACCCCGGTCGGGCGTTGCTCAGTACCTCCGTGCAACACTGATCTGCGTGCTGCTGATGTTCAGCTCATCGTAGAACGCCGAACCAGCAGCGCCTGTCCACGGGCAGTCGACGTGACTGGGCGCGGACAGGATGAGCTCAAGCACGTCGATCAGGGCAGGCCGGACGATCCTCTCCCGAGGCCACTGCCACAACAGAATGCCCCTCGCCGTCGAGACGGTCACACAGAAGCCCAAGTGGGAGATCCGCGCCGACTGCAGGTGGGCGCAAAGGAGCCATGCCTCGGACGCAGCCAAGGTGCGGCCTCCTGACGACTGCGCCGACCACCAGCACCCTCTCGTTTCCAGCGACCCTGATGCTGATCTGGTGTGCTGTACGACAGAATGTGATCATGTGCGTCCCTTTACCCAAAGGACCTGAAGGGCAGGCGAGTTGACGACGGCGGGCAGGCTCACCATAGACCTGCCCAACGTCACCGGCGCGTCGTCGCTCGACCTCCAGCCGACGTATCTCCTCTTCAACGCCCAGACGGGCCGGTGCGTACGATCATTGGATGCTTCCATCTCGCAGGTGCACTGATAGTACCTACACGTCGTGCAGGATCGGCGTCAACGGCGTGCCAGAGGATGAGTATGTTGTCGACATCAAGTTCCACCGACTTATCTCGCCTCAGGACACAAAGATCTTCTTCACCCCCACCAGTCTGCTCCTCCTGCTTAGGAAGGCTGACCTGGACGGAAATTATTGGCCAAAATTGAGGGAGGCGACGAACGACGTGAATTGGTTGGCGAGGGACGAAGAGAAGGAGCGTTCCCATACCCACCCACGTTCAATCAACGTCCTGACTGTTGCCCTCCTTCACGTAGTGGGTAGGCCAAGACATGCAGGACGGCAACCCTCTAGACGAGTCGTCGTTCGTGAGTGTGCAGACACCGGGCCTTGGTCGTCCGCCGCCGGTGCGCCCCTACTTTTGCACTTCCATTTCCCTCCCCTTGCTTCTAACCTGAGAGCTGTTCGTCCGTGAAGATGTGCGGCATGCCCCCAGGGAAACGCAAGGCCAAGCGCAAGACCATCAAGTGAGCGCCGCGGGCGTCTTGACGCGTCGGTCATCTCGGTTGCGCGGCGCCGCACCCTCTCACCTGCGCTACATGTATATAGCTCTTTCGCCCAAACATGCTAAGAGCCGCGCAAGGAAAGCATGTTTTCTGGCGTAGGACCGGGGACCCGTCAAGCGAGCTACTGAGCATCGCACTTTATGCGAAGTGCGCACCCATCGAAAGAGGTGGACCCCTGCGGAACATTTCACGCGCGTGCTGCCTCTGCCACGAGCGACCCAAGTCCGACCGAGCCATCTGCCGACCCTCACCTACCTTTCATCTCCCCCCTTATCCCCTTCCCCCAGCTTCTTTCAAACACAATCAAAATGGCCGCCACCAAGAATGCCGAGGTCCTTTGGGCGCAGCGATCGTCCGAGACCGACGAGGAGAAGGTGCGTTCCCCTCTTGGCTTCCCCTTGCTCGGGCTTTTCGCGTCATGCTACTCGAGATGGATGGCATGCGTCTCTTGAGCCTCGCCTCTACCTGGCCTGTTGCGCGTACGACCAGAAGCTGACGATCTGTGGTCTCTCTTCTTTGTCCTCCAGAACATCGTCTTGTGCGTTACTAGAGGCCACCCGCTCCTGCTGCCCGCCGTGCTGACGTTCAACCGCTCTCCGTCTGCACCTCTAGCCTCACCGTCAACCTCCGTGCGTCCCGCCTGCTTCATCTGCATCCTGGGAAGAGCTTACTGACCGTGTGCGCCGTCTGACTGCAGCCAACATCATCGGCGAGCCCGAGCTCGACATCCAGGAGCAGTCGATCAGCTTCAAGGCGCAGGCCGGAGCGTGCGTTGCCCTTTCCTCTGCTTCAGCCTTCCGGCTGCATCTTGCCCTGAGTTGTCGCGCTCCTAGTCGCTCACCAGGCTGAAATTGTATCTGTATGTCGCTCCTCACAGTGCCGACAAGGGCATCCCCGAGCACACCTACCAGTTCCAGCTTGACCTCTTCGCGCCGATCGCCCCCGCCGAGACCAAGAAGAGCCTCTCGAGCCGGTACCTGCAGCTGATCCTGCGCAAGAAGGAGGCGAAGGAGGAGTTCTGGCCCCGCCTGACCAAGGACAAGGTCAAGCTCCAGTGGCTCAAGACTGACTTCTCGAAGGTGCGCCTCTCCTTACGCTGCTTCAAAACCTACGCGCATGGACTGACTCCAAGCGCAATGCTGTACCTGCGCATGTGGTAGTGGGTTGACGAGGACGAGCAGGACGGCGAGCCCCTCCCGGACGACTCTGAGTTCCAGGGCGCCGGCGCCGGCGGCATGCCCGGCGGCGCGGGCGGCATGGACTTTGCCAGCATGATGGGCGGCGGAGCTGGAGGCATGCCCGGCATGGGCGGCGCGGGCGGCGCTGGAGGCATGGACTTTGCGAGCATGATGGCAGGCATGGGCGGCGGAGCTGGCGGCGCTGGCGGTGCTGGTGGCATGGTGCGTTCTTCCTCACTTGCGCGCGCGCGCTTGCCGCATCCCATTGACGACTTCCCCTGCACGGCGGCCTATGGCAGGACTTTGCCAAGCTCATGGCCGACATGCAGGCCCAGGGCGGCATGCCGGAGGGCGGCGACTCGGACGACGAGGAGCCCGCCAAGACGGCGGACGAGAAGGAGGTCGACAAGCTCGACTAAGTGCAACGCACCCGCCCGCAATGAATGTCGCTGTATCAAAACTCAATCTCGTTGAGCCCTTGCTTTCGGCTGATCGTGGAGCATGAGCAACCATGAGCGCACATCTATCCACGCTGGTCCTTTGTACAGGCTTCTCAGGGCCGGTAAGGTGAGACGAGCAGCGGCAGCTGGGCACCAAACTCCTCCTCGCCCTTGATGCGCGGGCGGACGATGAGGAACGACAGCTTCTTGATGAAGTTGGGCCGCGGATCGAGGTGGGTGAAGACGAAGGACCGCAGGAGGACAAACATGATGGCCTTGACCCTGCAGCGAGAGCGAGCGTCGTAGCAGCCGTCAGCAAGGGTTCATGAGACGCGGAGGGGTATTGGACGCACTCGACGAGGGCGAAGCGGTAGCCGCTGCAGAGAAGGACTTCGGTCAGTCGCGCCGCTACTCAAGGATGGCAAGAGGTGGGAAGACTCACATGCAGGACCGCGGGCCACTCAGGAAAGTCGACATGTGCGTCCACACGCCCGGAATTTCCTTCGCTGCCTCCGAAAAGTCCTCGCCCTGCCAGCGCTCGGGTCTGCAGATGGTCGCGATTGCTTCGTCAGAGATTACGCCAGAGGAGGGAGAGCCCAGAGGTCAACGGACCGAAAAACCTTCCCATCGCCGCCCCAAAGCTCGTCGAGCGAGTTGAGGTTGAGAATGGCTGTCCGACCGCAAGTACACAATGGTCAGCGAGAGGAATTGGAAGCCGATAAACGAACGCGAACGGACGGATGAAGACCGAGGTGCCCTTGGCAATGGGCACGGCGTGCATTGGCTTGCCGTCGCGCGTGTTTGTGATGGGCTCTGAGAGCGGCAGCAGGTCGTCCTTGGCTGCGACGCGCAGGGTTGACGGAATCGGCGCGTGCAGGCGCATCGTCTCGCGGATGACGGCGTCGAGGTAGGGCAAGGCGTTGAGCTCGTCCCTGTGGCCGTCGCTCCAGCCAGCGTCAGATGCCGGCCGCAATGGAAGGAAGCGAGCAAACGTACATGCTCGGATCGTCGGTCGGAACGGCGATCAGCTCAGCCCTCAGCTTGTCCTGGATCTCGGTGTTCTCGCAGAGCGCGTACAAGGCCCATGCAAGCGCGGTCGCACTGGTCTCCTGACCCGCAAGCATCTGCCGAAGCCCAACAGCGCAAAATCAACGAGATGGCTACGGAGAGCAGGGCACAGCGGACGCACGAAGGTGCTGATCTGGCCGATGACCTCCTTGTCGGTGAGCTTCTGCGATGGTGCAAGATCGCTGGCCATATTCGATCGGACTGTTTAAACATAACCTCATCAGCCGGCTGGTGTAGCATATGGATGCAGGAAGTAAGGCGCACTGAGACTGCTAAGAACGTCCTTGCCGACAAAGTCCTTCTTGCCAACTGCGACCTCATCGTCCGCAGTATCGGCGCTCTCCTTGAGCGACTCGATGACCGCCTTCTTCTTGTTCTCGACGAGCTCCTGTACCACAACGGCGTCACCCAAATGTCAACTTGATGAGCTGGAAGGGAAAGCAGCGCCGCAACGTACACTGCCGATGCGCTCCATCGTCCCCAAGGCAACGGCCGCAGCACGCGACTGACGAGTGGGCTGCGCGGAATGACGGCTAAGAGGTCAGCAGCCGCAAGAGAATGCAGAGCGTCGGTGAGAACACACGATGATTTTGAACCAGGGAACGAAGTTCTGCAGGATGAGCAGCAGGCTGATGTCGGAGCCGTAGGAAAACATCTCCTGGAACGCGTCGGCCAGCTCGTTGTGTTCTGTCTTGAGCGCGTCGAAGTTGTAGTCGAAGCCTGGTAGGTTGGACCAGAGTCAGGCCGGTTCAGGACGGGCAAGGGAGGGGCGCAGCCGCACCTGCGCGGCCGATGATGTCGAGCGTCGCGCGGCCGATCCAGTGCAGCACGTCAATCCGCGTCGGCTTCTCGTCGGTGATGAGGGACTCGAGCTTGTCTTTCAGCTGCGCGAGAAGCGAGTTTTAGCGGGCGGCAACGTAGATTGCGTATGGAAGAGCGGTGAACCTGGTACGCGTGCTCCATGAAGAGCGGGGTGAGGTTGCGGATGTGCTCCCGCGAGAACGAGGTCACCATAACCTTGCGCTGCAAGTTTCGCCAAGCGCGTCAGATTGCAGTAGACTGAGGGTGCGACACCGAACGCACCTGCTTCTTGTGCACATCGCCTGCGCGTCCAGTCCATCATGCACGAGGTCAGCGACGCTCGCACGGCTATCCCAAGGACCGCACACACCCTCAGACGTCAGGATACCCTGTCCCAGAATCTCCTCGAGCTTGTTGCGGACGCGGTCGGGCTTGGGGTAGTCGTAGCCATTGCTGAGGATGCTGCGAGGGGACGGCGGGGCAGCGCGCGAGCAAGCGCGCGCAAGTCCGAGTCAGCAGTCGCGTCGCTAAAGCTTCCTCTACACGACCGGACGGGCGCTAGAAACGCACTGAGAGATGGCGCGCGGGTCGGCCGTGTAGAAGCGCTGGCCCTGAAGGTCAGGAAGCAGAAGCCTGAGGTTCAGCCATCGTGCCGACGCGCGTGTAAGTGGACGATGGCAAAGCAGATGGCTACGCACGCCCATGAACCCGGCGAAGCGCAGCGTCTTGCCGTACTGGAGCACGAGGTTCTCATGTCCGACTCCGGGCTCAAATCTGCTCGGCGTTCGACGCGTCTGGGTCAGCTTAGAGGTCCGAAGGTAGACGCAGGAAGGCTGCTGCGAAAGCGCGCCGCGCCCTGACAGACGCGAGCTCGGCCAAGGAGTCGCACGCACCGGATGAGCCGCTGCATGTTGCCCCAGACATAGCTGTCGAGCGGCGGGCCGGGCAGATTGGCGTACGACGTCGACCGAGGCGCGACGTAGAACTGGTAGATAAAGAGCGAGACGGCCGCGAGGACGAGGAGGACCGCCGTGTCGGTCCAGGTGAGGAAGGAGAGGACCATGGCCGAAGGTTGACGCGGACGCAAGAGGGACTTCTGAATATGCTGTATGGCAGCCGACACAAGCTGCTGCTGCTCTGGAAGAGGCCTGAGGAGGTCTTGCTGGGCTCCTCGCAAGGAAACGCTGGTCGACGGCGAGGGGCGGCGCCGCCGCGCGAGCGAATGGAAGGTAGCGCGTCGTACCAAGACGCATGCTCGCAGTCACTGGCAGTCTCGGGCCCTCGCACGCACATGTATGAACGGTGAGAGGAAATACCGAAGCGTATGTTACATTGAGAGCTATGTGCAGACGATAAAAACAGGACCGGGAGGTGCGCACAGCGGGCGCAGGAGACACGCCCGGCGGGCGAGAGGGACGAAGATGACATCCTACCATTTCGCGCTGCGAACACTCGTCCGAACATCAGCTTTGAAAAACACAATAAAGAAAGGATCAAGCGCTCACTAGGGCAGGAACTTGCCATTCAGCGTGATCTTCACTCGATCGCCCTTCGGGTCTTCGACCTCTGCAGGCAAGAGCGCATCTGAGATCTGCTTTGGTGACTGAAGCAGTAGTAAAACGACGCACTCTCTACCGATGCGCGAAAGTCAATTGCAGACATGATCCCATCACCGAACTGTCGTCTCACGATGGCTTCAGCAAAGGTGGAACAGCGGCCGCGCAGCAGCCGCAACCAGAAACAGGACGCACCTTCTCGTGGATGATGGCCTTGATGGGGAGCGAGTACACGACAAGCATCTCGTAGAGCCTGCATATTTGATCGAGTGTAAGGTTGGTTGAGCGAGAGGACTCCGCTGGGAAGATCGGCTCACCGGTAGATGAGAGGGTCCTTGGGAGGGGAGTCCCAGAGCTGCCTGCAAATCGTCGATCAGGATCAGCTCGGTAGTTCATTTCTAGACGCAAGCAAGGACTAGGCCTACCCTCTCATAGGGTACTCGTACGCAAGGCTGTTGACGGCGCTAACCTCGAGGTTGAGGACCTTCGCAAGCTTCGTTAGGTCCTCCGGAGCGGCTTGGGCTTGTCCGTAGAACAGCGCGCCGACCTTCAGGATAAAGAGGTAGGATGTTAGATCCATCTCTGCATGGTCAAACGACTGGGAGGAAGGCACCCAAACTTCATCCCTCCCAATGCGCTTGCCGATCTCTTCGAAGGTCAGTCCCGAAGCGCCCTTTGCTTGGAAGAGATGCTGGCAGGCGGGGGAGAGTCGCGGGTCGACGGCCATCGCAGGAGCAGTGAGGTTCGAGACGGAGGTGGGCGAGAGAGGGGATGAGAGAGAAATCGGCGATGTACGTGACAGTGGTGAGTAGCAGAGAGGACGGTGGGATGGTCGATAGGGAGATGGTGGGCTGGAGCAGGTTGAGGTCACGGTCCCGTCGGAGCGGCCGGCAGGGGCGCAGCTGCATGCTGGGGTTCAGTGTCCACCGAGTTGCCAAAATCAACCTCGGGCAAGGGGTGCCGCTGGATGCGCGCTCGTCGCAGGACTGCAAAGAATAGGCTCTTGTTGCGATCTGATACTGGCTGAAGGAGGAAGGCATGGTTGGAGGGCGGAAAAGGGGCGGGGGGCGGAGTTTCGTCTTGCGCCGCCGCCCCTCGACGTCGACTTCAGCCCTTCAGCCTTCGACCTCGTCCAAGATCCTCCAGCAACACGAGGCAGCAGCCTCAGCGGCACCACCTCAGCACGGTTTGTTTCCCTCTCAGGCTGATCGACCTCGTAACTCAACCGCTCGCTCGAGGTTCCGCTCCGGCCTGCCCAACAATGAGCAGCTCGGTGTCCTCCCCTACCTCCGAAGCTACAAGCATCTCGCCTGTCAGCGGCAAGGCACCGCCGCCCCCGCCACCGTCGTACAAGCGTCCAATGGCATGGTATGACGGCGAGGTGCTCGTCCGGCCCAAGACGTCGGTTTGGCAGTCGATGAAGGGCAAAGGGAAGCTCGTTGCGACGCAGCGCGGCGAAGCGGAGGACGGCACAGGCGTCATTGCCTGGGATGCGTCGCTCGGCAGGTGGGACTGGTACCTGAAGGCAAGGTAAGTCCGCTGCGTCGCTTATGTGACATGATGCCAGTCCTGACCTCCTGCGTTGACGGCAGGCACGCCCATTTCAAGCAGACGCTTGAGCGCATCGACTCGCCTGCGCACGGCGGCCTGGAAGGCTTCTGCAGCGCCTACACCGCCATGGGCCTCGTTGTGCGTCCGCTTAGCGCCCTTCAGAGCTCCAGGAGTTCCGCCGACCTGCTTTTTTCGCGCAGGTCAACAAGGACAACTCGGTCACCTACACCGAATGGGTGGACGGGATCACGAGCGCAGCCCTCGTCGGCGACTTCAGTCCGTCCCTGCGCCTGAATCAGAGCGACAGCTGCTGATTACTTGCCTCTCCCGCACCGCAGACGGTTTCAGCGCGAGCGCGAATCCAATGACCGCCTCGACGAGCGCGACCGGCAGCGGCGTGTACTGGTCGTGTCACATTCCTGCACTCGCAGGCGGTCAACTGCCGATACCCCTCGGCTCGGAGATCAAGGTGTGCTGGCCATTCACGCTCGCTTTAACTATCCTTACTGATTCAGACATGCGCCTCTCAGATACGCGTGACGACCTCAGCGGGCGAGACGCTCGACCGCTTCCCGGCGTACACGCTGCGCGCGACCCAGAATCAGCCTGTCGAGCACATCTTCCGCGCCCGGATGGACTCTCTACCACCGGTGTACCGCGGTGCACGACCGCCAAAGCCAAAGACGCCCAAGTGCGTCCCTTCCCGGTTCAGCTCAGGTCACTTTGACGAGCGAGATGTGCTCACAGCTGCTGCGCGCTCCTCCCCCCGCAACTGCAGGATTTATGAGGCTCACATCGGTGCCGCAACTGAGAACCCGAGCGCGGTCGGTACGTTTGCCGAGTTTGAGAGAAATGTGCTTTGGCGCGTCAAGGAGGGGGGCTACAATACGCTGCAGCTGTGCGTCATCACCGCGAGCAGCTTGACGAGCGCAATCTGACGGAAGGACTCGCGGCTGCACAGGTTCGGCGTGATCGAGCACCCCTACTACGCCTCGTATGGCTACCAGGTCTCGTGCGTTACCATTCGCTCTTGTACGCGAGAAGATCGCTGAAGCAACTTTTACCTCAGGTCCTACTACGCCGTCTCGTCTCGCCTAGGTGAGCCCGCCGCCGTCTCGCCCGTCCATCAGCGCTCGCTAACTCGAGCTGCTGCATTCTAGGCTCTTGCGAGTCGCTCATCTCGCTCATCGACGCCGCGCACAACCTCGGCATCCGCGTGATCTTGGACGTCGTCCACAGCCACTCGTGCGCCAACGACGTGGAGAGCCTGAACAGGTCAGTCCTCCATGCACCAATCTTCGATCTGCCGCCAACTGACCCGGTGGATCGCGTAGGTTCAATGGAACGGATGGCATGTACTTCAGGAAGGGGAAGGACGGAAGCCATCCGATCTGGGGGACGTGCGTGCCATCGTCCGTTGGACGATTTGCTCGCCGGCTGACCTCGAGTGCTGAACAGACGCATCTTCGACTACGAGAACCTCGAGGTCGTCCGCTTCCTCCTGTAGATCCCCTCGCTCTTGAACGTTCAGGACAGAACTGACGTCCCGTCCTCCGCAGGTCAAACCTCCACTTTTGCGTCGACCGCCTTGGCTTCGACGGGTTCCGCTTCGACTCGGTCTCTTCGATGCTGTTCAAACACCACGGCGTCAACCGCAGCTTCACGGGCGACTACGGCGAGTACTTCTCGTCCGATACTGTGCGTTCTCGCGCATTCACTTCTGTTCCTTGCAGTCACTCTTGACACAAGCTCGTCACCTAGGACCACGCTGGCGTCGAGTACCTCATGCTGGTGAGCTTCATCTCTTGAACATCAACGCAGGCTTAAAATTGACGAAGATGCTTTCGACCAGGCGAATCACATGCTCGTGAGCTTGCGATCCTCCGGCAGTGCTCATGAAAAGCCTTTGACCATCCTCTCTTGCAGGCGACCCTCTTCCCGTTCGCAACGACCATCGCGGAGGACTTTGCCGGCTTCCCCACACTCTGCCTGCCCACGTCAATAGGCGGCGTTGGCTTCGACTACCGTCTTGCGCTCGGTGATCCTCATCTCTGTGCGTCCAGCTTACTCTCCAGCATACTTGCACAGGCCTGATCGATGCTTGAGCAGGGTTCACGCTCCTCTCTGAGTACCAGAAGGGAGGCAACTGGCCGGTCCAGCGCATCATTGCGACGCTCGGCAACCGGCGCACGCAACTCGGCGAGAAGAGCATCGCGTTCGTTGAGAGCCGTACGTTTCTTCTGCCTTCATTTGACCTTCCGCTATGACCGGCTAATGCCTCTTCGCGGTCGCAGACGACGAGTGCATCGAGGGTGGTAAGACAATGGCTCAATGGCTATTTGACACCGACATCTACGAGAACATGAGCCTGCAGCAGCGGCCGAGACAGAGGGTGCAGAAGTACGTACGGCATCTTCGCTAGGCAGTGATTGCTCAGGCTGACCTCGCGTGCGCTCGACAGGGGCATGGCGCTGCACAAGATGATCCGGTTGATGACGCTCGCCTTTGCGGGCGAAGGCTACCTCAGTAAGGTGTACGCGTTATTCTTCGTCAAGCTGGAAGTGCTGAGCTTCTCCCCTGCCTATGTTACAGACTTCATGGGCAACGAGGCGCGTCCGCTTCAGTCATCATCGCCCGTCGCCCGTTCGCTGACCTGACTCTCCTCCTTACCAGTTCGGACACCCTGAGGTTTGCCTCCTTCACGACTGTTCCTTTAGACAACCTCTGACTCTTACTGTTCTCCTGCAGTGGCTCGTCTTCCCCTCGGTGCAGAACGACTTCAAATCAGACCACTGCCGCCGGCAGTGGAACCTCGTGAACCCGGAGCACGAGCTGCGCTATCTCGAGTTGCAATCATTCGACCGCGCGATGCTCGGCGCGGAGCGGGTGGGCGGATGGGGGTCGGGCAGGCTGGCGGACGTCACGACGCAGGATGCCGTACGTCCTCGCTTCGTCCAACGTCGTTGATAGCTCGCGCTGACCCCCCTCGCCCATCGCCCAACTGCAGGATCGCGCCCTCGTTGTCTTCACCCGCGCGAATCACCTGTTCCTCGTCAACTTCCACATGGAGGACAAGCAGTCCGTCCGCCTCGACGATCTGCCTCAAGACTGGCAGGATGAGGCGCACTGCCGCGTCGTGCTCGGAACGGTCGCTGGTGGGAAGGAGCGCGACCTGGCCCAACTGCAGGGGGTGAGCTGCCTCAGTCCCTGTTCAGGACGATTTCAACGCTAACCCGCTTCCGTCTTGTCGCCAGTTTGAACTGCCAGCGCTCTCTGCGTTTGTCGTGCGCAAGGTTGAGGCGTAGTTCGCAGCGCTCGCGGCCGTCAGACTTTCGCCCTCCCTAAACTCATCCCCTCATGGTGCAGATCTTGCTCTGTAGATGACCATGCACCCTTCTTGCGTCCCCTGTCGTCTCTGAGCAAGGAAGCGAGTGCAAGTACCCATGGGCAAGTTCGCCGGAGCAAGAAGGCCTTTTCGAATTCCGGGACGCGCCTGTTCTCGCCGCCCACCACAACCGCCCTCGGCAACGCCCGTCTCCGCCAGTCCACCCGTCGTCGACCAGGCCGTTAGCCAGCATGTCGTCCAAAAACCTGAGCTACGAGGAACTCACCGACAAGTGAGTCCTTCGAAAGAGGGGACGGCGTTCGGGGTCCCTGCAGCTGCTGCAGCTACTTGCCCGATGCCAGGCGCGCGTTCAAGCCGGCTTGCTGACGACCCAATCCCATCGTGCGTTCCCTCGCAGGATCTTTTACAGCGACAAGTGTGCGTCTGAGCCTAGCTATAGCCTGGCCTTGCCCTCGTGCATGCTGACCAGGCGATGCCTTGGACCTCGGCAGACGAAGACGACGACTTCGAGTACCGGTGCGTTGGACGACCTCCTCCCTCGATACGCGGCCTCGCCCCGCTTGAGCAGGAAGCTTGCCAGCTTCGCGCTTGGTCAAAGCGCGCATCGCGATAGTGTAGCTGACCTTGCAAGCGCCCCGCAGACATGTCATCCTTCCGAAGCAGCTCCTCAAGCTCATCCCTCCACAGTGCGTCGCTTTCAGTCCCTTCACTTCAGCCCCGACCAGCAGCTGCTGATCGCTCCCACGCCATCCCATCGTGCAGGATGTTCGAGCCTGGAGACTCGGGAGTGTTGCGCATCTTGAGCGAGCAGGAGTGGAGGTGCGTTCCCGCCTCCCCTCGTTCAGCCCGCCTCAAGGATCGGAGGACGCGCGTAGCTGACCGCGTGCGCTGGCTTGCGACGACTGTACAGGTCGATAGGAATCATGCAGAGTGCGTACTGCTCTCTCCTGATTCTAAGTGTACGCAAGCTCACCGACTGCTTGGTTCTCTCAGGTCTGGGGTGGGAGCACTAGTGAGCTTAACCGAGGTCCTTCGCGCGCAGCCGCGTCCTGCCGACTGACAACCTTACGTGTTTGCCCCTACCTCTCGCGCTACAGCGAGGTGCACGGTGCGTTCTGGACCTCTGATTTCTGTAGCATATATCCCTGTGCTGAGATCTGCGCTTTGCCTGTCTGCAGCTCCCGAGCCGTGGGTGTTGCTGTTCCGCCGCGAGCTGCACTACCAGGTCCGTACCTTCTCGTCCTTGTCTTCAATACCGCCTGCTTGATACAGTCTCTCGTCCTTCACTCGTATAGGAGAAGTATGGACCCGGCGGCAAGCCCCCGGCAAAGCGCAGCAAGGAGTAGACTCCTTCCCGCTGCCCTTTGCGCAATCTTCGCACTTGCTTCTAGACTCGCCCCCCTTCCATCATTGCACACCTTCTTGCTCAGCCGCACAACCCTCTCTCTCCGGCCTTTCCTCGCTTCTTCGACTTTCTTCCGCAACACCCTGCTCTTTGATCCGTATCGTACTATGCCCACCTTGTCGACCGCCGGCGCGTGCTGCTGACGACCGAGTTTTCATCTCCTTGCTAACAAACGGGCGGGTTATGTTGGTGTGCTCAAGCAGCAGGCATAGCATACTGCGTCGGCTGGCCTATTACGGCCTTAGATGAGGCGTGTCAGGCAGCGTGGTACCGCTTCCACCCAGCCGACGGCTCGTCCACCGGCTCCTCCTTCCCTCGCACCGTCGCCACCTTTGCCCCCTCCTTCCCCAGAAACCGCGTCCTTCTTCCGCGCGCGCTCGGCGACCGGCGCCGGTCCGGCGTACACCATCGCCCCCTTGTAGTACCTCTTCGTCTCCTCCGCCCTGCCCTCCCCGCGCGAGGGCGTTGCGCGTTGCTGACGCTTGCGGACGTGCGGAACACCTCCTCCAGCTGGGCGCGCGACGTCCTCGTCGCGGGTTCGTCCCGAGCCCCGTCCCCGTCATCGAGCTCGACTAGACGCGTCCTTGACGGCTCCTGCGTGTCTTGCGCAGCCTCAGGCTGCGGCGACGGCGACGGCAGCGGCGAACGTTCGGTGCTGGCTGCGCGCGACGAGATGGCCGCTGCGAGCGGCGGCGGCGGCGGCAACGCCAGCAGGGGTGGCCGACGTGGTCGAGAGACGGGCCCGCGAGACGACAAATGGGACCCTGGCCTGGGTCGGGCAAGGGGTGGAATGGCGAGGCAGGCAGGCTTTGGAGGAAGGCGCATACACCCTCGAACGCTTCCGGCTCGTCCGCGCGCCGGTCCTCTTCCCGCATACATGTCCGCTGCCCACTTGCGTCCAACCTCAGCACCAGTTGTGCCACACAGCGCGCGCTGAAGGGAGGGCCACAAGCAAAGCGCGTTGCGTTCTGTCGTCCCTCCTTGCACCTCGGACTCTCGGTCGGCGGCAGAGGTCAACCCCAACTCCCCCCCGACGTCTGCGCAACCTCACCACCCACCGTTCGCAGCAGCATAGCCAGACAGCAGAAGGAGTGTGAGAAGTGCCATGCGTAGCCAGACGACACGACCCGAAGGGGGGGGGGGGGGGGTGAGAGGGCCCGATGATTCTTCCAGACAACCCCGTCCAGCTTCTGCGCGATCCACAGGCAAGCCAGTGACAACGTGCTACTTGATTTAGTAGACGTAGCCGAGGAGCTTGCCTCCGACGTGCTTGCGTCGCGCCTCCTCGTGGTCCATGATACCAGCCGAGGTCTAGACCAAGGCAAGCAAGGACGCAGGATGTCAGCTGTCAGTTCTCGCTGAAACGAGGTGATGGGAAGGGACCCACGGTCAGGATGATCAGACCGAAGGAACGGGCCGGGAGCAGCAGGTTAACCCACGACTCGATCTCGTCGACCTGGACGTTGAAGCGGGGCGAGATGACACCCGTCTTGTTGAGGCGGCCGTTGAGCTCAATGACGATCTTGCCGGCGCGGTGGTCGTCGACGATCTCGAACTCGCCGATGTAGCCTAATTGCCGGCAGAAGAAGAGAGCGAGGGGGTGGGGTCAGTACGGCTGCGCGCGCGAAGCGAGAGAAGGTCGGGCACCGGCGCGCACGAAGGGAGGAACGAGAAAGAAAACTATCTAGAAGCAAAAGAGAGAGAAGGAATAAGGATGTCTCGAGCCGCGACCCGGTATCCCCCGGCTGGAGAAGCACAGAGCGCAGTGCGCAGGGGAGGGCTAGAGCCACGGCTGGCGAGCCCGACAGCCTCCCCCCGTAAAGGGGGAGGAGTCCGTTTCGGTGTATCGAAACCTTAAAGAAAGGAGCCAGTAGGGACAGATGGCTGATTCCAAACAGTTATGGCTTCGAAGTGTGAGGTGCGGAGAGAGCGCAGTAGCGAGAGGGGACGAAGGGGGCGAAGGAGGCGCGCCGGTGCTGGACAGGGTCGAAAGAGACTGACCGTGCTGCTGCATGACCGACAGGAAGCGGACGATGACCTTGGACGAAGGTCGGATGAGGACCTGTAGGGCGGGCAAGCGCGCACAAGGGAAGAGGCAGATGCGGGCACGCAACGGAGTCGGGTCAGCTAGTTGCTTCATATGGCAAGCCGACAGCAGGACAGCAGGCAGCTGGGGACGGACCTGTCGCTTGCCGCGGCGCTCGGCGTTGACAATGTTGTTGAGGCAGTCGTTCAGGACGGAGACACGCATCTTGACGGATCGGGTGGGCTGCTACGAAGAAGTCGGCGGAGGGAAAGGAGAGAAGAGGAGAATTCGCGTCGAAATGGGTGCGCCGGGGGGGACGTCCAAAACTGCGGGGGCGGGCGGAGAGGCAAGTTCAGCATTTTCTGGCCGCACAAATTGCTACAGACGACGGATGACGCCCGCTCCTGCGCCGAGCGTCTCCAAGCGAGCGAACATCCATGCTGTGCGAACGAGACTGACAGAGGCGAGGTGAGGCTTGACTAGGGAGCTTAGCTGGAGGGCTTCCTGGCGCACTCGCGGCGTGAGCTCGCCCCTGGGCGCCGCGGACGCGCGTCCGAGGCGAGATTCAAACTCCGCTCGAGTGAGCAGCGACCTGTCGGCGCGCGCGCGCGTGTGTGCGTGAGGCTCGCAGGATAAACCTCGACTAGACGCATCCGGATTGTCGCGATTGCGCTGCATTGCATGTCTAGGATCGCTCTGGTGCCAGAGTTCAAAGCTGTATGCTGAGCGACAGGAATGAGTGGGAAGAAAGGGTAACGGGGATGAGGGGGGTGGTTGCTGCTTCAGGGTCGGTTTCAACGTGTGGAGGGGGCAAGAAGCCCAGCTATCAGGATTGACTTCCCGTTGATCTGGGCTGCGTACCCCCGCGCGCTGCCCCCTGCTGCGCCTGCGCCCGCGCCGCGCGCCGCCGCCCGCGCGCTGCCCTGCGCTGCCGCCCCGCCGCTGCCCGCGCGCCGCTGCGCCGGCGGTTGGGAGTCCTTACCAGAGCTGGCTCGCCCCTGCTGATCTCCTCATCCTCAAGCATCAACGTACGTCCCGTCGCAGACAGACCATGCTCGCCTGTGTGGCTGCTTGAGCTGACCGTGTGCTCTCTGTTGCCCTCTTTCCTTCGGACCCTTGTTCGTGTGTGTCGCTGGTGCTCGCTGTCGCGCTCGCTGTCGTCGCCACCTCCCTGCTCGCCGTGCTGGTGCTGGTGCTGCTGCTGCCTGCCATTGGCCCTTGCCACTCTTGCCACTCCTCTCGGACGACACCTCCTGCCTCCCTCTGCGCTGCACTCTTTCGCCGTGTGCTTGCTCCCCTTCGCCGTCCCTGCAATCCGTCCGTCCATCGCCACTGCGCTCTCGCTTGCGCTCCATCGAATCGCCGGTCCATTCCTCTCCATCCTTCCACTCCGCGCCGCTTTCGCTCGTACCTCTCGCCCCCTCGGCTGCGTTTTCTCCCCTTTGCAGAATGGGAAAGGTTCACGGATCCCTCGCGCGTGCCGGTAAGGTCAAGTCGCAGTGCCCCAAGGTGCGTTTCTCGCCTTGCCTTCCTGGCCCTCACCGACTATCGGCAGGATAGCGCGCTGACTGCGTCTGTCGTCGTCTGCTTGCTTGCTTTGCCGTTGCTGCATGGGGTTTGGGTCGCTGCTGCTGCTGCTGGGGTATCGTGCTGTGTCGGACGTTGTCTGGGGAGAATAGGTTGAGAAGCAGGAGAAGCCCAAGCAGCCCAAGGGCCGCGCTAAGAAGCGTCTCTTGTACAACCGCCGGTGCGTCCTTCTACTGTGCTGGTGACGCGCGCTGCGGGCGGAAGGTGTGACAGGGTACACAGTGGCGTTGTGCCTCGTTTCATGCACCCTACACCTCAGCGCCGTCACCCCGCTCCAAGTCGCTTAACCCTGACGTCTGTCTTCACAACGATCGCAGCTTCGTCAACGTCACGCTCGGCCCGTCGGGCAAGCGCAAGATGAACGAGCAGCCCGCCGGCAAGTCTGGTTAAAGCTCTGCGCCACCCTCGCTCGGCTTTGGCTCTCGGATTTTCTACATGCACGTTCACGAGATGTTTTGAATGTGGATTGGGGAATGAGGTGACGCCTGGAGGGAGGTCGAAAGGGGGACGTCAGGGGTAGGAGAGAGGCGCCAGTCGAACTCAGGCAAGCAGCTTTCATGAGCGCGCTAGGAGTGCCATGTTGGCCCCTGTGCAGATGCGCATCCCACTGTTAAGCCGCAGAACGGGCGGAAGGGCGGGCGTAGCGAGACGTCTCCGCATGCGAGCCGCCTTCGACGCGCTCCTTCGGATACCCCGCCCTGATCCTTCTGCACTGGCAGTTCCAAACCTGAACGCGCCCATATGTGCCTGCCTCCACGGGGAGCCCCCGCAGCTTGCCATCACGCCGGGCTCGTCGCACGTGAGCGCGAGCGCAGCGTCGGACGACAGCGCGCTGTCCCCGCTCGCACAAAGCCGACGTAAGCTCGTGGTCTTATGAAATAGATGGAATCGACGCTCTTCCCTCCTCTCTCCTCCCCTCAGCCTCATCCCAGCCCCATCAGCCTCCAGCCTCTCTCGAATGCTCGTCATGCCAGCCAGACCATTAGAGGAGGAACGCAAGCCCCGCAGCGGACAGGACCGACAGCCCGACGGTGACCCAGCCGGTGACGGTGACCTCCTTGACCGACAGGACTGGCACGCGCGCGCGCAAGTAAGGTTGTTCAAAGTCAGCACGGGTGCGTTCTGTGCGCGACACGGCAAGAACGGGGTGGGAAAGTGGAGGAAGAGCTGAGAGGCGGGTCGGCGAAAGACGCTTGCGCGCTCTACGGCACGAACAGCGAGCGCATAACGCTGCTCTCCCGACCAACCCTCACCACCATTTCACCCCCTCGCCACCAGTAGGACCAGATAGAGGGGAAGCAAAGGGGGACGTACAGTATCCAACGTCCCAAAGCAGGTGCCTGACGCCGTTGAGCGAGTGAAGCGTGAAGGGGAGCGCGGCGGTGAACTTAAGCGACGTCTTGAGCCACTGCGGGAGCTCTGGATCCCGCCCACCGATAACACGCAGTCAGTGAGCCGGTGCGCAAGAGAGAGAGAGAGGAACGAAGGGAGGCGCACGGGAGACAAACTCGATCAGGTGGGCAGAGTCGAGCACGGGGAAGACGGGGTGGAAGAGGTAGGCGATGAAGCCGATGTACATGCCTGCGATGCATAGTCAACTCGAACAATCAGCTGGAGTTACGGAAAGGCCCTCTGGGAAGGCTCAAACAAGCGCCAACTGCTGCAAGGGCAAGAGAGGTGAGGACGCACCCATCGACAGCCCCACGCCCGTCACGCGGTTCGCAATGGACAGGAGCCACGTCACCTGCGGCTGGTAGATGGTGAAGTGGGGCGAGCTGGGCCTAGCGAGACGCTGCGTGTTGAGCAGCGTGGTGTTCTCCTTGTGCGAGAGCTGCTGAAGCGCCGGGGGCGAGGCGCGGGGAGGGGTCGTGAGGAGCGTTCTGCGCACGCGCGCGAATCGGAACGGCAGGTCTGGGTTAGCTGAAAGTCCACCCTCGAGCGAGCGAAAAGCAGCGGAACGGAGGACAAACCGGAAGGAGAGGGGCGCGAGCGGAGCAAGCTCTGTTCGAGAGAGCGATGGTAAAGGCAGCAGGGGAAGCGACACAGGGGTCGGTCAGTCGGGTTGACCTCTTGGGCCAGCTGCCATTGGCCGGCGAGCAAGCACCTGCCGCCCGAGCGCTGGGAGGGGACTGACTGCAGTGACGCATGGACTGAGCGACAGCCCGGCGGCCGACGAGCGAGACGGAGAGCATCGTGACGAGGGGGAGAGAAAGAAAGGGGGAGGGAGAGGGGAAGACGGCGAGGACGACGGGGTGACGGTGGGCGGCTGGACGAGCGCGCCTGCTCGAGTCGGCCGTCGTCGGCGGGCCCGGGCGGCTTACCTAAGCACCTGCACCCCGTCCTCGCCTCTTCGCACCGAAAGATCGTAGCCGTCGCACAGAGGTCAAGACAGAAAGCGCTACATGAGGTATCCCGACGTTCCTCTGGTACACAAAAGCAGCGCGTCGGGGCGCGCTGCTGCTCCTCCCTCTCGATTCTCTCTCCCCCTTCCAGCCTCGACTTAGAACTTGTCCGTCTTCCAAAGGTCGTCGCCGAGGTAGTGCGCGAGCTCGATGCCGACGCCCTTGCTGCAAGAGGCAGGTGCAAGGGGGGAGGGGGTGGTCAGCGGCGGTATCTTTCGAGACGAGCGCGCAGCAATGTGCAGGGGATGTCCGGTCCATGAGCGCCGTACCGCTCGATAAGGGGTAGGCAACAAGAGCAGAGGATGGAGGGAAGGGTGCGGAGGAGCAGATTCGGAGCCGAGGTAACGGGAAAGGGCACGCACTTGACCTTCTTGATCTCCTCGGTGCTCATCGTCAGCGTGCCCATCCCGACCGGCGCGTCCTTGCCCTCGGCAAAGATAGCGACGACCTGGCCTTTTGGCAGCGCGAGCTCCGCGGGGGGCAGCGCACCGCCGGGCGAGGTCAGGCCGGGACACATCATGTTGGCGCCCTGCACGGCGGGGTTCGTTGAGAGCGTCAGTAGGGTCTTCGTTACAACACGCCGTGCTTCGGCGGTGGGCAGCATGGACAGCGGACCAGCACAGTCAGGAGAGACGCACCGCAAGCAGGAATCGGATTGCGCCGCGGTCGATCTTGACGTGCGGCAGCAGGTCGGGGTACTTCTGTAGCAGCCGGAGCGACGGGAAGTAGTCCTCGTCAAAGTGCTGGAAGAACAGCGGGTCGCCGTTGAGGGCGTAGATCGAGCAGCGGTTGTGGCTGCGAGCGCAGAAGACGCCGGAGAGGTCAAGGTCAGCACTGCGCCATCAGTTGAGGGCACTGCACAAAGGTGCTGCTGGGTGAGCGCAGGGGGTTGAAGACTGGCTCTGCGCTAGCCTGAACCAGACTGATCAACGCGCCCTCCGCCTCGTCCGCCTGCAGGAGGATACCGAGCGCTGTTCGACCGCCCCACCCATCATGTCGCCCATGAAGCTGCCCAGGTGCCACGACGGACCGCAAGGCAAGCATGCGTGCAAGATACGCACCACTTGATGAGCGTGAGCCCTTCCTTCTTCGGCCAGATCTGGTCGAGCAAGCTGCCCTCCTCACTGCCCTCGCCAACCGCGAGCAGCGGCATCTGCTCGACGACCTTGAGCCGGATCTGGCGCTGGACCGACGACTTGATGGACGTCTGCGTCGCGATGTCCTCCTTCGGCTTGAACCTGCGGGGGCCGCCGTCAGGACTTGCTCGAACGCGGTAGCTGAGAGAGACGACAGGACCTACTTTGTGAACATGGCGGATCTAGGAACCGACTCTGAGAGGGGAGACAGCGAAAGAGCAGGGACGATGGTTTTGCAGGAGGAGCCCAAGCTGCCAGGCGCCTGCGGACGAGCTTCGCGCTTCTGACGACAACCCCGCCTCCTTCACTCAACCAGCCCAAAGCACACGATGGGACGGCTCGCAGAGGCTCAGCGCAAGCTGCTCGAGGTGCGTCGCCAGCTCCCTGCTGCTGGCCGTCCTTCGAGCGAGCCAGGATGAATGCTGACCTTCCTCGCTGCCTCCTCCGCGTCCTCGCGCACCTCTCCGCCGCACCGCGCTCGCCCGCCCCTAGCAAATGATGGGGCCCGAGGCGATGGGCATCCTCACGGTCCAGCTGAATATGACGGACGAGAAGGTCTGCAAGAACTACCTGTGCGGCACGTGCCCGCACACCGTGTTCCAGAACACGGTGCGTCCTCCCCTCCGGCTTGCTGCTGGCTTGCTTCGCGAGCCTACCGGTCCCACCCTGTCTCCCCGTCGGCTACGTGCTGATACCCAGCTCTCTCTGCATCAACGCTGCTCACGTCCGACCTTTTTGCCGTCGCCCGCTCGCAGAAAATGGACCTCGGCCCCTGCCCGCGCGCGCATCAGGAGAAGCTCCAGATCGAGTTCCAGATGCTCAAGCTCGACCAGCCCAACTCGCCCGTCGTCCAGCGAATCGAGCAGGAGTGGCACTCGCACCTGTTCTCGTTCGTCGACGACTGCGACAGGCGCATTCAGGCAGCGCAGCGCAGGCTCGAGAAGACGCCGGAGGAGAACGCGAAGACGACGGCGCTGGTGCGTACAGATGCTACTCTGCGCTCGTCGGCTGGCATGCGACCCGACGCCGAGCGACTAACGTCTTTGCGCCTTGTAATCGTTTAGATGCGTGAGATTGGAGAGATTGAGATCTCCATCCAGGATGGAACGACGGAGATTGAGCAGCTCGGTGCGCCCTGTCGTTCAGCGCGTCGAACTCACGCTTAGCGAGTGCTAACATCTGAGGCCGTGCGCCATTCGATGTCGCGCAGGTGAGGCCGGCAAGGTCGACGAGTCTATCCAGAAGCTTGCGGCGGTTGAGGCTCTCAAGGGCGAGAAGGCCGAGAAGGAGGTGCGTCCGCTTGCGTTACCTCCCTCTGGGCGCTCCATCTGGCAGCGCTGATGCGTGTTCTTCCTGCGCACCTTGGTGGGGTAGAGGGAGCTCCACGCACTTGTCGAGACGTCCGGCGCGTCGGGCCACCAGAAGCTGCGAGTGTGCGAGATTTGTGGCGCGTACCTGTCGATCCTCGACTCTGACCGTCGTCTGGCGGACCACTTCGGCGGAAAGGTGCGACCCTCCCCTCTTCTCTTCGCTCATGATCATCCAGCGCTGCGGCTGACTATGCGTACATGTTTCGGGCAGATGCACCTCGGCTACAAGGAGCTGCGCGAGCTGCTCGTCAAGATCCAGGAGGAGCGCGTGCAGCGACGTAACAACCCGCCCCCTCCCCCGCCGCCTTCCGCACCCGCCTCGTCGTCCGCACCGCCTCCTCCCTCTTCAGCAGCACCGCCGCCTCCGCCGCCGGGCGCGCCGTCTGGTTCTTCGGCCGCGTACAGCAGCAGCAGTGGAGGAGGGGGGTACGGAGGGGACAGGTACGGCGACAGGGACCGGTATGGCCCGCCGCCGTCTTCGTCGACGTCTAGGGGGTACGACGACCGCCGCTCGAGTAGCGGCTACGGGGGTGGAAGCGGAGGAGGTGGTGGCGACCGGTATGGTCCGCCGAGCCGCGGATACGAGTGCGTCGCTCCTTGACTCCTTGGACGCTCAGGATCTCCAAGCTGAAGTCAGCGTTCGCTGCGTCCACAGCCGGGCCAGGTCGAGGTCTCCGCCTCGAGGACCGCCGTCGGGCAGTGTGCGCTACTGAGCGCGTGTCTGACGAGCGGGGGAAAGGAGTTGAATGTTGCGTGTACCATCATCGCAGGTCGCGAGCGTCGGTCGCGACCCAGAAAAGTCTGATGCTATGCTGCATCCACGAGAGCTTCCCCCGTCTGTCTCTTGTCGGGCGCACAAGGCGACCTCCTTGAGCGGGCGGGCGGACGATGTGCCTCGAGCGATTGACGTCGTTGTCGGCTGGGCGGGGCGAGCTTTTTCGTCCGCGTGAGCGTCAGGCGGCCGTCCTCTGGCAGGCCTGCGACCCTTTCCGCAAGCATCCTCCTCCCCACCCACCCAGACAGCCCTCCCGGTCCAAGCACTTCGCCCGCACCTCCGCTACAGCATTCAGTTCCAGCCCTCCCACTCCCCAGCCCGACAGTTTTCGCCGGCTCCCCTTGCTACCTCTCCTCCAGCCAGAGCGTCGTCCTGCGGTCGTCCTGTCCCCAACCCGTCCCCTTTCCTCCAGCAGCTCAGCCGAACCGCACCCTACACACCACTCCCATGTCCTCGTCCCGCACGAACGGCGCCGCACCCGCAGGCGGCAAGCGCACGCTCTCGCTCTCGATGGCCGGCGCCGAGCAGTCGGCCAACGCCCAACACGCCAGCACGGCGCCGTCTGCCGTCGCTGTTCAGGCCGGCGGTGCGGCCGGGGGCAAGGACTCGTCTGGTCTGCACCCCTTGAAGCACAGGTGCGTTCCCTTCTGCTTACTGGCTGCAGCTTGAGCTCGCAGAGAGCTGACGGCCGGAAGCGATGTGTGCGCTGCGTTGCGCTGCGAGCAGCTGGGTCTTCTGGTTCCTCAACCGGCACGTCGGTGAGAAGATCGCCTCGCCGAGCCAGTACGAGGAGAGCATCAAGAAGGTCGGCGGATTCGCCTCGGTACGTCCTGTTTAGCTCGGTTGCTTTGGGGGTCGGGGTGGTGAGGCGGTGTACACTAGCAGCTCAAGGAGGGAGAGCGACTGCTCGCTCGTCTGACCGAAGTTTGACCTGACGCCGTATCACTGCTCTTGGCTGCTGGTGCTGGAACTTGCTTCCCATGTTCTTCTGTGGTCGTCGGCGTCTTGCAGATTGAGTCGTTCTGGACGATCTACTCGCACCTCCAGTCGCCCTCTGCGCTGTTGCCGGTGACCGACATCCTGCTCTTCACGTCCCTAATCCGGCGGCCGATCTGGGAGGAGGTGCCCAAGGGCGCAAAGTTCACGATTCGGCTGCGCAAGGGCCTGGCGGACCGCCTGTGGGAGGACACGGTGCTCGCGGCCGTCGGTGACCAGTTCGACGAGAATGACGGCGTCGTCGGCGTCGTGCTGAGTGTGCGTGCGCAGGAGGACGTCATCAGCGTCTGGACGGAGAAGAGCTATACGGACGGGGGCGCGCGGGTCAAGTGCGTAACCCCTTTGCTGGCAAGCTGCGCAGACCGCGCGTAGGTCGCACGGCTGACCCGTGTGCACCTCCCTTTCTCTCGCGCGCAGAGAGACGATATTCCGCCTGTTGAACCTGCCGCCGAGCACGACAGTAGACTACAAGCTCAACTCGGAGTGCGTCCCCCTTTCTCTCCTCGCTTGCCTCACTGTACTGACGCTCCTTTCTTGTCCTCCGCTTTGCGCCCTGCCGCACTCCGACTGCCAGTCTGATCCAGAGCACGGCTCGCCCAGCGCCGTCCGACGCGCCTCTACGAGGAGGATCGCACGGCGGGCACAACCGACACACGGGCGCTCGCCGAGGCGAGCACGGCGAGCCCGGCAGCGGGCGGGAACGCTCGAATGGCGGGCACAGGAGGGCGCCTCAGCAGCCGATGGCGGCGGCGGAGGGGGCGGAGGGCGAGGGCGAGTCGAGAAGGGTCTAGTTGGGCTCGCGGGCGAGATGCAAGAAATCGTCCCCAGCACCCCTCTGCGCGGTTGCTTCCTCTTGTGCGAGCAGTGCAGCGTCCGTGTGGGCTCATATCCAGCCCGCGCGCCCTCGCAACCTGCGAGCAGGCAAAGGCCTCGAGTGCTGGGTAGCTGCGAGTGCATTACGTGCCATCCAGATCGACGTCCATCCCCCGCACGCCTATAGCACCCTGCGCCGCATCTACGCTGTCTCTTCTTGACTCCGAGGGGCCTGCGCCACCCTGCGCGACATCGGCGACATCGGCAACCCCCCTCACGAGGTCCATCTCCTCATTCTCGTCCTCCCCTTCCGGCTGCGTAGTCATCTCGCCTCCAGTGTCTGCCGCCTCTGCTGTGACGCTTGTTGGCTCTGGGAAAGTCGGGTCCGTGCTGTCAGGTGCGAGGGCGTAGATCTTGATCGTGTAGTCTGTCGAGATCGATGCCGTCGCGAGGAGCGGGAGGGTAGGATGTGGCTAGCACGCGAAGTGGGGAGGGGTTGTCAGCGGCGCTGCCTTCGTCTCGCTCAAGGGAAGGAATGTGCGCACTGCGACAGAGATGATGCAGTCTGTCGAGACGTGCGGATCAGATGTCAGCCCTGGTGAGCTCTGAGACGGAGAAGCAGGGAACGAACGGTTGTGCGTCTTGCCGAGGTCCAGCACGACCTTCCTGCTCTGCAGATCCCAAGCAATGACCCTCCCCTCCTCCGTCCCGCCCACAATCCACGATTCCTCCCCCTCTCTGCCCCTCGGCCGTGCCCAAACCGCCGTCCGACACCCAACCTTCTCCCCGCCGCTGCGCACGCCGCCGGCGAGCGGCGCGGGCAGCCCGTACGTCTTGACGCACCGGCCCGTCTGGTACGTCCAGAGGCGCGCGGTCGAGTCGAGCGTTGTTGAGAGGATGAATTTGCCATTCGGCACGAAGGAGATGCCGGCGATGGGGACGGAAACTTCGTGCACGAGTGTCTTGAGGCACTGGCCCGTCGCCGTGTCCCACAGACGACTAGCATGAGGTGCACAAGCGCGTCAGTTGAACTCCACCATCTCCGCTCGTATCATCTGACTCACATCAGGCCGTCCCAGGAAGCGCTGACGATGAGCGTGCCGTCCCGGTTGAAGTCAACGCCCGTGATCGGATCCGAGTGCGCGCTGATGGTGTGGTGCGCGAGGCCTGCAGCGAGAGGTGAGACGGTCAGCACTGAAGTCTGTCGCAGATTTCAGGTGAGGGGGCGTACCCTGGCGGACGTCCCAAACGATAAGCGACTCGTCCTGCCCGCCTGAGGCGAGGAGGTTCCCTTGCGGGTTGAAGGCGAGGCAGACGACGGCTGCGGTATGCCCCTTCAGTCGAGCATGAACTGGCTTACCCTGGTAAGCAGGAATCAAGTACCATGCGAGTCAGTCCAGAGCAAAACGAGCTTCTGATGAGCCTCCTGAGGTGCAGGAAGGAGGGGACAAGACTGAGCGAGCCGCGCTGCGCGTCCGCTCAACCAGCTTGTGTTCGCCATATCCTCCTCTACCTGGACAGCCGGCGGCCGCAAACAGCCTCGCCCCTGCAGCAAGAAGCAGAAGAAAGAGGTACTCACCGCCTCCACCGACCAGATGCGGATGGTCTTGTCGTCCGAGGCGGTCGCGATGAGCCTCGAGTCGGCTGACCAGGCGAGGTCGTTGATACCTGCCGCAGCCGCCTCATGGCTCGTCAGACGCCTCTCAACAGGCTTGATCCAAGCAGCGAGTTTGGTCAACCACACACCTTTCCGCCGGCCTTTGTGTCCATCAAGCCCTCGGACGTGCTGACCCGTCCGCGCGTTCCAGAGGTTGAGCTTCCCATCCGCGCCAGCGCTGGCGAGCAGCTCGCCCGAGGGCGAGTAGCGCACGACCGACACGGGCGCCGTGTGCCCGAGGAGGGTGTGCGAGAGGGCGTAGCCGCTTGGTCCAGCCATCAAGATGAGCTGAGGGGATGGGAGAGGAGGCAGCGAGATGCTGTCGGGGTCTCGAGGCGCAGGTCGACGCGTCCGGCGCGCGCGTGAGAAGTCGACGAGCCCACGGACTCGACCTGCGTATGCACCGAGCTGTCACTTGCTCACCACGGTGGTCCTGCTGGCGAGCCAGGCATAGGATTGAGATTAAAACAACGCTATAAGGCAGGACTCAGCGCGAAGAGCTACAAAGGCCTGAGCACGGTACAAGCTGGAAAAGAGAAAAGGCAGAAGGCTAGGGTCCGTGGCATGACCTACTAAATCGGCGCCAGAAGATTACAAGTTCGAGGGGTATGAAGGACAAAGAGGAAAAGAGATGGAGAGGAGTTGGCGTACAGAGACAAGGGATGAAAGAACTGATGAAAAGGTCGGTTGGCGTTTGTCCGCCTACCCGTCGCGCTGCAGTATAGGTCGAGCGTTCGCGTGCGCGTGACGGCGACCGCCACGGGTTTCGAGTTGGCGTGTTCAACATGCTGCGTCGTACCCTCGTCCTTATGCTTGCTCAGGTCTTTGATGTCTTGTTCGCTCCTTCGGCGTCGGTGCGCTCGACGCCGCCGAAGAGATTGTTCGTCGCGTCGCTGCGCGGGAGGTCAAACGAGTTAGTGTGAGAGTGACCTCAGAAGAGTACAGTGCAGAATCAGGAGGGCAGGTTTTTTGGTCCTTGGGCGAGAACTGTGAAGCGCAAAGGGCGAGAGAACGGTCAGCGAGGAAGTACCCGATAACAGCGTGGAAGGAGGACTGACAGAAGACGAAGATTCCTAAGAACAGAAAGGTGGCACCGAAGATGAAGTAGGTCGACAGACTGGTTCGAGGTTCACTGAGGATGCGCAACGGACTGGCGGCGAGAGCGCACCGGCGTCGTGCTGCACGAATTAAGAGCAAGGGGTGGATCAGGGCCATCAGCAGACGAAGGACAAGCACTCCTCGTGAACCCGGCTCGCCCTCCAGCTACGCAGCCCGCCACCGGCGATCGCCCTGCGAGTCGGCATTGCGCGTACAGCCACCGCCGGCCTGCGACGGCGATGGAAGGGACGCAAGACGATGACGGGAGCCTGCGCGCACGAGGGGGAGAAGCGCGTCCAGTATCACCAAACAGTGCGGGACAGCCCAAAGCCCGGCAGATGTTTCATCGCGAGCATGCTGACCTTGGTAGAAGACCGAACCCTTCCCGGGCACCGAGCGGGCGGCGAGCAGCCTGGCGACTTTGACGGGCAAGGATAGGCTCTGATCGGGCGGGCCGAGGATCCAGCCGGAAGGCGGTGCAAGCAGCAGCAGCAGCAGCAGCAGCAGCGCCAGGGCACAGAAGGTCAGCGACACCAGTCCTCAGTGACGATGGCTGCTGCCTGCAGTCGAGGCCAGCCGGCAGAATCAGCTTTGGAAGGGAGATGGGCGGCCGGACGCTGCAGAGCTCGTTCGCTGATCGACGCCGTTGATGCAGCTGCGCGCGGCCGACCCACGAGCGAACCGTTGGCCAAGCGCCCCGTAACACTTCGACCCTCGGCCGTACATGAGACCTACACAAGAGCAAGGTCGCAGTTGGGATTCCAGACCGTTCTGGATGCAATGGACATGCTCCGGGCGGCGAGCGGGTGGTTCCCTCGTTCGCTGGCGGGCTGCGCGACCGAACCGGTCGCGCGAGCTCGAGCAGGCGACAGCGCACAACCTTCACCCAGCCTCCTTCGACAGCTTCAGCAACCCTTCGCAGGCGCCCCCTGTACACCTTTCAAACTCTAGAAATCTCCTCTGCTGTCTGCTGGAAGATATGGCGCCCAACGCCGCATCAAGCACAGCCGTCCGGCGGCTCATGAAGGAGTACAAGCAGCTCACTTCGTCCGGTCAGCCCTCCTCCTACTTTCTCTGCTCGTCCCACCCAACGGCACTGACGATCGCAGCTCGCATCAGGCGCGCCGGAGGGCTTGTTCACGGCAGGTGCGCTGGGATGTTGAGGCAAGACCTCCGATGGGACGGATCGCTGACGATCATCCTTCGGCCTGCTGCGCTCGACCGTCCTTGCTCACGCTCGCCAGGACCTGTCTCCGAGGTGAGCATGCCCGCGCCTGCCATCTGCTCGAGCAGCGACTGACAAATTTGTCTTGCTTGCAGTCCAACTTCTTTGAGTGGGAGGCCCTGATCCAGGGGCCGGAGGATACGCCGTTCGAGGGCGGCGTCTTTCTCGCCAAGCTGTCGTTCGTGCGTCCTTACCCTTTCCTTGCTCACCCCGTACCATGCAACCGAGGCTGACCTTTTGGCTGTTTGTGCAGCCTTCGGACTACCCGATGAGCCCGTTCAAGATGAAGTTTGACCCGCCCGTCCTGCATCCCAACGGTACGCTCGTTCTGCCCCAGCTCGACTCCGGAGACGCGAACCGGCTGACCGTCCTCGACGTCTCGCAATCAAAGTGTACGCACTTCGCTCCGCCGGCAGGACAAAGGGGTGTGCGCAATCCTGACTGTGTCTTCCCATCTGCAGCTACGCCAACGGCGAGGTCTGCATCAGCATCCTGCACGCACCCGGCGACGACCCGCTGCACTATGAGTCGTCGGCTGAGCGCTGGAGCCCGGTCCAGAGCGTCGAAAAGGTGCTGCTGTCCGTCATCTCCATGCTCGCTGGTGCGTCCCTCGCTTCTCTCGCCGTCTGGCCCTCTTTGGCGAGGAGCGAGGCTGATGAAGGAGGACGGCGACGCAGAGCCCAACGTTGAAAGCGGCGCAAATATCGACTGCTGCAAGCTGTACCGCGACAACCGCGCCGTGCGTTTTCTCAAGCGCTCGCTGCTTGCGTGTCTAGCTGCTTCTGATCCATCCTTCCGCGCTTGCAGGAGTACGAGCGGCGCGTGCGCAAGTCGGTCGAGGAGCAGCTCGGCCTTTGAACGGACCCTCCTCGGCCTTGGACTGCATTATCATGCTCTGCATTTGCCCTTTCTCGACTAGCATGATCGCCTGCACGCGTCCTATCTGACCAGACGAGGCAGCGGCGCAGCGTGGAAGTCGTCATGGATCGTACGCTCTCACTCTGACGCCGCCGGCTTCGGCTCCTCTCGCATCGGCCACCAACCGACCGCCTTCGGCCTGACCCCCCACCTCGGGCCCCCTTCCTCCTCCCCGTCAACCTTGACGCTCATCACGCCCTCTCCTTTCCACACGCTGTCCACCTGCTCGAGCCTCAACAGCGCGAGCCCGTGCCCGTCGAGGTTGGTCAGGAGCCGGCCGGCGGCCTTGGGCCGCGAGGGCCGGGCGGGCGCGCCGGGTGGGGGAGGAGCGGTGAAGGACAGCTGGATGGCGGACCCTGGCGGGAGGACGGGCGGGGAAGAGGGAGCGGGAGGAAAGGAGGAAGAAGAGCGAGGAAGGGGGTAGAGCTCGACCGGCAGGATGCGCTTGCGCGTCTGGCCCGTGTGGTACGTGCGCACGGTGAGCTCCTGACCGACGTAGCAGCCCTTGCGGAAGTCGACTGCGAGCGCGAAGCAAGCGAGTCAGCGTCTTCTGCGCCCTCGCCCGGAAGTGAGAGGAGGCGGGGAACGGCGCACCCCCGCCGGTGTAGTCGAGGTTCGACTCGGACGGCAGGGACGACATCGGCACGAGATCTTGCGGGCCCTCGGGGATGCCCCGCGCGAGCCGATGCGTAGTGTACTCGTCCGGCGTGGCTAGCGGCGTGCCGCTGATGACCGACGCTGCACGCGCATACAGGGCCAGGACTGCAAGTCAGCGTGCCGCGCAAAAACGGCGTCTACGAAAGGGGAGAAGGCGACTCACGCGTCGCGCCTTTGCTGACGAGTCCTCGCCAGCCCATCCCGGGCGCCCTCGAGTCCCACGCGCCGAGCTCGCCGTCCGCCAGCTCAAACGCATCAGGCTCGACGTCCCACCCGACCTGCGCCGTCTCGCCGTTCCCCCACCTCCACGTCCTCCTTCCTCCATGCCGCTCCTCGAGCTCCGGCGGGTGGCCCCATGCGGCCCAGACGGTGTACTCGTCCGAGACGTCCTTGAGCCCGACCTTGGCGCGCAGGACGAACGGCTTGAGGTGGTCGCGCAGCGCGGGCGAGAGCGCGGACGGCGTCGGGTAGTCGATGAGGAACGAACTGGAGCTCGGATGCGGGTAGATGAAGGTGTCGTGCAGGATGCGGCCCTGCGGACGGACATGAAGCTCGTCAGCACCTCAGCTGAGGGTAACGGCGAGCGGCGCAAGGTGCAGGGTTGGCAGGAGGTCGACCCCTCGACGCCGCAGTGCCGCCCAGTTCAAGCCACCCTCACCTGAGCATGCAGGAACGCGCCGTACACCGGCCTCCCCTCGACCGTCTCGGGGATCTTGACCGCGGCGAGCCCGTTGAGGAACCTGGGCGCGTCCCTGCCCGACACCTTGAGCACCGACCGGCCTGGGACCGGCGTCGCGCGGGGGAAGACGACCTGCCCTGGGGGGACGGTCGCGAAGGCGCGCTTGCGGCGGCAGGCGAGGCACCGGCGGACGAGGGCCGAGGAGGACGACGCTGAGGCCGTTGCTGTCGTCTGAAGGGCCATGCGAGCTGCCAGGGGGGGATGATGAGAATGAAGGCGGGTCGTGCGTCGCCGGACGAATGGGCTCGCCTGCTTTCAGCCCATCATCTGCGTTCCCTCCCCGGCGGACTGCATATCGCACCCTCTCCGAGCTCACAGCAGTCGTCTCAGGTCCGCACCGGTAGCTTGTGCGCCGCTTCTCTCTTGGACACCCTGCTGACGCGTCTCTCTTGCGCGCGCCGCTTCGTGTGATGTTGCCGTCGCCCACAGATCGCAGTCTCTCAGCATGGCCTCCCGTGCCTCCTCCAACAAGACCGACGACGTCAAGGCCAGCGTCGACCGGCGCAAGGTCGGCGCCAGGAAGGGTGCGCGCTCAGACCTAACTCGATCTCGCCCCGAACGATTCGCTGACGCTCGTGCCCTTGCTTCGAACCCCCGTCTTCCTGTGCCTCTTCTTCTCCTTGCGACGCGCGCGTCCGCCCCGTCCTGCAGCCCAGCCGGCGCTCATCAAGTACTACCTGATCTTCTACAACCTCGCGTCCTGCGCCGCCTGGGGGGCGGTGTTCGTCCTGCTCGTGTCGCACCTGCTCGACCCTGCCTCGACGCCCTCGGCCGTCAAGGGCGGCGCGTGGACCCGCGTGCAGGCCGCGCTCGCAACCGTCCTCCCCGCGAAGCACCAGCGCGCGAGCGCGGCGGTGAAGAGCAGGCTGCAGGGCGGGTACGCGGCCGTCGGACCGCTCACGGCCGTCGTGCAGACCGCGGCCGTGCTCGAGGTCGTCCATGCCGCGCTGGGCTGGGTCAGGTCGCCCGTTGGAACGACGGCTGCGCAGGTTGCCTCGCGCCTCTGGAGCGTCTGGGCCGTCGTCGAGCACTTTGAGTCGGTGCGTCGCTGGGGCCCTCAGTTCTTTCGCCGAGCTTAGCATGCTGATGGTCGAGTGGGTCTGCCTCGCACAGGCTCGCACGTCCGCCGGCTACTCGACCATGGTCTTTGCCTGGTCGCTGACCGAGGTCATCCGGTACCTCTTCTACGCGCTCTCGCTGCTTAACCTGAGCCCGCCGTTCCTCACCTGGCTGCGATACACGACGTTCCTGCCGCTGTACCCGCTCGGCGCAGGCTCGGAGGCCTTCGTCTCGTACACGACGCTCCCACCGCTCGCGGCGCTCCCCGCGGTGGGCAAGTATGTCGCGCAGGCGCAGCAGGCGCTCGGGTGGGGCAAGGCCGGGCTGCTCGCGGCCAAGCTCGGGCGCGGGTGGTCGGCGTTCGACCTCGCGAGGGGTGCGCTCGTGTTCGTCGTCTGGCCGCCGGGTGCGTCACGCTGCCTCCCCGACCTTCCGTCGCCCCGATGCTCTGCCTGACCCCTCGCTTCGCACCCCGCCGCCCAGCGCTGTACGTGATGTACACCTACATGGTCTCGCAGCGGCGCAAGGCGCTCGGCGGCCGGGCCAGCGTCGGCGCGTCCAAGAAGCGCGCGTGAGAGGCAACGTACGGGTCCTGCGGCGAGGACGGAAAAGGATGACACGCCGCCTGGAGGAGGAGGAAGGCGCTGCTGCCGTGCTGGGGCGGGGCGATCAGGAAGGGACCCTGAAATGAGCATGGCTGTATCTGTCAGTGGATCATGAGCTGCATGCGCCGGCGGCGGTTGCCATGGCAAAAAGCCGGCGGGCGGGCGCGCAGACTCGCGAGCGGCGGGGCGAGGAGGCTGAGCTGCATACATACATACATAGCATCCTCCCCCGCGCCCGCCTCGACCACCCTCGCAGCCGTCGAGCACAACCCCCTCCGTCAGCAGCCCCTCGTCGCCAGCTCTCGAACGGTACCCCTGCCTGCTCGACTTTGCCATGAGGCTCATCACCCAGTGCGCTTCTCCACCTGCGCACCGTCACCCGTCCCTGACCCTCCTTCTCCTCCTCCCCGCTGTGCCGCCAGCAACGTCCTCGCCTGCCACGTCAAGTCGTGCACGGCCAACAACTTCCCGCTCGCGCTGCGGGACGTGCAGCTCGAGGTGCGCGAGGCCGAGCTCAACGAGCCGTTCCTCAACGGCTTCTGGCACAAGCTCGAGTGGGACGCGCTCGTCAAGACGGCTCGGGCTGTGCGTCCCTAACCCCCCCACCCGTTCCCCCTGCTGCTTGACGGCCGGGAACCGCGCTCGACAGGAAGGAACAGGGCTGACCCAGGACGGTGGGGGCGAGCAGGTCGGCGACACGAGCCTGCCAGAGACGGCGCCCGCGGACGACGCGCCGCTGACGCCCGAGCTCCTGCAGGCGCTGCACCACGTCCTGATGGAGGTGTGTCCCCCCCGGCTGTTCCTTGCGGCCCACCCTTCCTGCCCCCCCCCCCCCCCCCCGAGCTGACGCTGGCCGTCGTACGGGCCCCCTCGAGGGCAGATCCACATCGAGGAGGGCAAGATGGTCTGCCCGAACTGCGCGCACGAGTACCCGATCTCCAACGGAATTCCCAACATGGTGCGTCCCCTCCCCCCCCTCCCCTCCCACCCTTTCTTGAACCCTTTTCTGCATGGCATGACGGGCTGGCTGGCTGACGGAGCGTGACGGCGGGGATCAGTTGCTGGCCGAGCACGAGATCCAATGAGCAGCCGTTTCCCTTCCCGAATCCCCACCTGCATGCACGAACCCCTTGGGCGGCTCGCGCTGCACGGCGGACCGGCGCGTGATCGCGTCCAAGGCAGGCGACCGCTGACCCCGCCCCCCCTTGCCTCGGGTCGGGCGTTGGGACGGCCTTTCGCGTGTTGACGTGCGTGCTGACGCGGAGTTACGCGCAGGATGGAGGGATGCGTCCGCGCAGTGACAAGCCGGGGTAGTGCATACACCCCTCCCCCCCCCTCACCCCCTCCCTTACCTTCCTCAACCCCTCGTACCTCCCCTTCCCTCCCGCTCTTCTCAAGCGCCGCCCAGCATCGCCCGCCTGACGCCGAGCAAGCAGTCGAGGAGCTGCAGCTCCTCGTCCCCGCCCTCGCACAGCGCCTTGTCCGCCTCGGCCATCGCCCGCGCCGCGAGCGCCTTGGGCCGGGCCGGGATCGCCGGGTGCGCGACGAGCGCGTCGTGCATCTGCGCCCACGAGGGTCGGCGGCGCCTTGGTGTCAGCTCGGGGACGTGCGTTGCACCGGCCGCGCCGCCCGCCGCGCGCGCCCGGGTGGAGAAGGCAGGGAGAGGGGAAAAAATATGAAAGGAAAGGACGCAACCTGGGAGAGCACGACGCCGGCGCTCCAACCCTCCCGTCGCACCCGCCGCACCGCGGCCCGCACGTCGTCGAACCCGCCCCGGAAGTCGGGGCCGAGGTACCCTTGCTGCTCGGACACGCCGGCGGACGCGAGCAGGGCGGCGACGAGCGCCGGTGGCGGCTGGCCTGACATCTCTTGCACTGGGGGGTTGCGCGTGCCAGCAGGGAGGGGGCGGGCGGGTCAGCGCTGGGCGAGCAGCAGGCAGCAGCGAGAGCCGTCAACCATGTGCGTGTGCATGACGGCGGCCCGACAGCACAGCTCACACCGGACGAGAGGGCCGCAGCGAATTCCTTCCCCTCCCTCTCATAGCGCCGGCGCGAGGGAAACAAAAAGACGCACCGCTCTCTTTGGTGATCGGACTCGGCGCAGGCCCGGCGGCGTGCAGGCGCGCGGCCGACTGGAGGAGCGTGATGGCCCGCCGGAGATCGCCTTGCGAGAGCTCGATCAGGAGCTCGATCACCTGCTCGCGTCAGGAGGACGCCGCGCGGGGGTGTGTCAGCGGGTCTGCGCGCCCGGAGGGAGGGGTAGAGGGGCGGCGACGCGGGCGTGTGGAACAGGTAGAGGAGGAATAAGGGGAAGAGAGAGTGGGAGGGGGGTATGGATGATGGAGAGAAGGAGGGAGGGGGGAGGGGGGGGGGAGACCGTAGCGAGATGATGGCTGGAAGGAGAGGCGATAAAAGGAACCTGCGACGCACCCCCTCCTCCCGCAGCACGCCCTCTTGGTCCGCGATGTGTGTCAGCCGCCGCTCCGTGCTGCCGACGTCGAGCGCGCGGAACCGGAACTTGGAGCAGCGCGACGCGAGGGGCTCGATGATGCTGACCGTCGCGCGCGGGGGGTTGGGGAGGGGGGGGGGGGGGTTAGAGGAACTTGTCAGCGATTTCCAGCCTTTGGGCGAGCTGCGCCCGCTTCCGAGGAATGGCAGAGGTGAGGGCGGCAAGGGGGGCGCACCGCGTGACATAGTTGCACACGAGACAGAAGCGCGTGATCTTGCTGTACGTCTCCATGATGCGCCTCAGGGCCGACTGCGCGTCCTGCGTCATCGAGTCGGCCTCGTCGAGGATGACGATCTTGAACGGCGGCGAGGGGTACATCTTGCCGTCTCTGTCACTCGTCAGGTCGTTAGCGCCTATGTGCGCAGAAGCTGGAGGGGTGGGGCGGGGCAAAGGGGACAAGGAAGGGGGACGGGGAAGGGGAACGGGGAAGGGGGACGGACGAGGCGACCTCCCCGGTGTTGCGCGGCGTCTCCTTCGCAAACGCCTTGATCTTGTCGCGCACAACGGCGATCCCGCGCTCGTCCGAGGCGTTAAGCTCGAGCACGCGCGTGCGGTACGCGTCGGGCCTGGCGAGGGGGTTCGTGCCCCCGGCGGCAACGGCGGCGGGACAGGCAGGGCGGGGTCAGCCAGGTCAGGCCCGGAGGGGAGGGAAGGGGAGGCCGGCAGGGCAGGGAGCGCACCCGAACAGCTGCTTAGACAGTGCGAGGATCGTGCTCGTCTTGCCCGTCCCCGGCGGCCCGTAGAAGAGCATGTGCGGCAGCTGTTGCGCAGGCCTGGCCTCGGTCAGCGTCGGCGGCGCGGCAGAGCGAGCGGGTGGACGAAGACGACGGACGTTGGACGAGGTGAGCGTCTTGCGGAGCACCTGGACGACGTTGTCCTGCGAGGCGACGTCGTCGATGGTCCGCGGCCGGCTGCAGAAGCGAGTGAGGAGGAGGGGAGGTCAGCGCCGGAGTCGTCGAAGAGCTCGAGCGAGCCGGGACGGACTAGCGCTCGACCCAGGGCACGGCGGCGTCTGCGACGACGGCGGCGGCCTTGCCCTTGGCCGAGGCGGAGGGAGCGCTGGAGGGCTGGATGCCGAGGAAGGCGTCCATCGCGCGTGCTGGTATGGGAGCCGTTCGGTACAGCAACCTGTGGGAGCCATCGGGTAAGTACTCGACATCAATCATACTATGTTATTTCGTACATCCAATTCATTGCCTTTATTATGCCGTCCTAATCACCTTGCTCTCAGCATCATGCATCCGTCCCTCAACGCGCCTCGACCCCGACCCTGCTGCAGGCTCCGCCAACCCGAACATCGAGCACGCGTTTCGCAGAAGCAAGCTCTTTTCAGCCTAGCGAGCAGGCACTGCGCGCAGCGAGTTTGGTTCGACTTCGTTGGCGAGGGCGCGGGTCGCTCCCTGCGCTTTCGCAAAGTCATGACTTTCAACTGACTGCTATTCTTCCCCGTTTTTATCCCTTTGAGCCAAGACTCGCACGGACGACACGCGCGAAATCGAGCGGCTAGGTGCTTGAGTCCTCCTCGCAGGCTGACTGCCGCTGGCAGTGATCTTGCGTGGGGTTCAGCTTGACCTCGTGCGCGCCCTTACGCCGGAAATTTCCCACCAAGGATCGTCACTGGCTGCCTAAGCTATCTCATCTTTAACTTTGGACTTCGTGTTTGACGACTGGAGCTCGTCGCGAGTTGCACCAGTATCCTAATCGGTCGTTACAAGTGCATTTATCAAGAACTTATGAGTTGATTAGCTGAGCTGCGCGGGAGTTTGTGAATTGTGTTGTTTAATATACCAAGTAATCGCTTCCATAGTATCCGACGGTCAGGGCAGACGCGTCTCCATCAACGACTTCTCCTCCTCCTCCTCCTTCTCCTCCCTCTCGCAGCATGGTCCCGTCCCAGCAGCAGCCCGACAGGCCCATGGCTGACGGCAGCAGCGACCCCTGTGCTCCCCCGGCCAAGCCTCCTGCACGACCGACCGACGCTGCCCGGTCGTCGCCGCCGTCCGTCGCGTCGCTCAAGCGCAAGGCCTCGGCCGGTCCGTCGTCCTCCCTTGCGCCGTCGCCCCCTTCTCCTCGTCCCTCGCGTCTCTCTCACTGCACGGCGGCTGCTGACAGACGCGTCCCTTTGCCTCGTGCCCGCCCGCAGAGATCCGCCCGCCGAAGCAGGACCCCCCTCCTCCCCCGGCCCCTCCGTCGCCCTCCTCCTCTCCCTCCTCCTCGCACCCAGCTCCCCCTCCACCCCTCTCAAAAGCCCCCATCGCCGCCGCCACCACCACCGCACCGCTCCCGTCCGACGCACAGAGCGACGCCGAGTCGGACCTGACCGAGATGGAGCAGAGCGACATGGAGGACCTGCTCGTCATGTCGCCCGAGAAGCGCGCTGCGGCCGCCGGCGGGGTGCCTGGCCAACACACTGGCGGGACGGGGCCGGCGACGGAAGCGAAGGCGAAGGCGCGCAAACCGCGCAAGAGGGTCGGTCCTTTCTCTCCCCTCTTCCCTTCTTGCCTCGGGGCGTGCGAGCTGGCGAGCTGACCGCCGGGGCCGACCGACTCTGCAACGCGTACGCGCGCGCGATCTCACCCGCGCAGGCTCCGCTGACGGCCGAGCAGCAGCAGGCCAAGGAAGCGGAGAAGGCCCAGCGCGAGCGGGCGCGGGCCGAGCGGGTGCGTCCTCCCACCCCTTCTTCCTCCCTTCCTCTCTCCTGTTCCCTCCTGTGGTCCCCGTTCTTTGCGCATCGGGTGCTGACGAGGGATGGCTTGGCGGGTCGCGCAGGAGAAGCAGAAGGAGGACCGGCAGAAGGAGCGCGAGGCCAAGGTGCGAAACCTCTTCCCCCCCCCCCCCCCCCGTCTCCCCCTCTCGTGCCATTCGCGCGTCCTTCGCACCTGGACAACTGACCGTCCGCACGCCCCTTCTCCCAACCCGACAGGCCGCCCAGCGCGCCGCCGAAGAGTCGGCCAAGGCGGCCGACCGAGCTGCGCGCGAGGCCGAGCGCGAGCGCAAGAAGGCCGACGAGGACGCGCTCCGGCAGGCCAAGCGCGCCGAGGACGACCGGCTCAAGGCGTCCCGCGCGGCCGCGCGCGCCGAGGAGGAGCGCGTCAAAAGCGAGCGCAAAGCGCTGCGCGAGCGCGAGCGGGCGCAGGCCGACGCGCTGAAGGCGGCGAAGCGCGCGGCGCGCGAGCGCGAGAAGGCCGAGCTCAAGGAGCGCGAGGAGGAGAAGATCAGGAAGGAGGCCGCGGTGCAGAAGAGCTTCCTCGGCTTCTTCAAAAAGGGCGACGAAAAGGGGGTGGCGGGCAAGAAGCGGGCCGAGCTGAAGACGGTGCAGCGTGCGTTCCCCCTTTCCTTTCCCCTCCCTGAGCTCTACACACTCTCTCGCACCCAAGCTAACCTCTCGCCCCCCCCCCCTCCCCCATCTCCGCGCAGTGTCCGATTTTGAGCGCACCTTCCTCCCGTTCGAGACCAAGAAGGGCGCCTCGCTCGCGCCCATCAACCGCTTTCGCGCCGAGCGCGAGCGGCTCGCCGCCCAGGGGATCGCGGTGGACGCGCCCGAGCCTGCCGACCTCTCCGAAGCGGGTGCGTCCGCGCGCTCTTTCTCACCTGGCGGCCGTTTGGGGGCTGACGCGATCGGCCGAGCCGCTCGGCGGACAGCGCTCCTGCAGTCGTTCCTCGCGACCGTCCCCGGCTCGCGCATCCCGACCCGCCCAACCCTCCCGCCGGGCGTCAAGTGCGCCCCGCCGCGCTCCTCCGTCCGCGCTGTGTTCGCGCGCGCTTCCGAGGCTGAGCTCACGGGCGTCGGCGACGCGCGGGCGATCCTGAAGGAGCTCGAGGACGGCAGGTGGTTCTGGCGGAAGAGGCTGCAGTTCCGGGAGGACACGCGGCCGGCTTATAACGGTGCGCTCCGGCCCCTTTTTTCCGCCTATCCTTCTCTTCCTCGCCCCTTGCGCCTGCCTGGTCAAGAAACTGACGCCCGCACGCGTGCACCGTCTTCCCCTCCCCCCCTTCCCCCACTCAGGCACGTGGACCCAGTCGTCCTCCGTCGTCGGCCCGCGTACGCCGTTCGGGAAGGACACGGCGCTGTTCGACTACGCGTACGATTCTGGCGAGGAGTGGGAGGCACCGTCGGATGATGGCGGGGAGGACCTCGACGCCGAGTCGCTCGCCGGCTCGCCCCGGAGGAAGGGCGCGAGGGACGAGCCGGGCGAGCAGGGGCGCAGCCTCTGGGACACCGACAGCGAGGACGGCGACTTTGCGAGCGGGTCGGACGACGATGAGAGCGACTCGGAGGCCGAGGGGTTCGTCGTCGACTCGGACGACGAGGCGGACGACGCCGACGCCGCCGCTACTACTCCCGCACAACGGTCGGCGTCGCCGACCAAGTCCTTGTCCGTCCCAGCAGTGGCGGCAACGGCGGCGGCATCAGACGCAGCCGCAGACGCAGACAGCGAGGTTGAGCTCGTGAGCGTCAAAAAGCGCAAACGGCGGACCAAGCACCGCTCATCCGGCAAGGACAAGGACGCCTCGCTCCGTCGGAAGAAGCGCAAGGAGCTAAACGTACTCGTGCCCGTGGTCAAGGGCCCGCTGTTTGAGCAGGAGCTCGGGACGTGCGCTTGGGACGGGTTTGAGGTGTTCAGGCTGCAGCTGCTGAACGGTGCGTCTTTTCTGGTCTCGCGCGCTCGGGCTCAAAAGGACTGACAGCCTCGTCCGCGCGCTCGCAGACACGCCGGTCGGAATCGACCCATTCTCGTACACGGCCCTCCCGCCGCAGCTCACGCCCGAGGTGCCCGACATCGCGTCCGCCTTGCCGAAGCAAGTCTCTGGCACCATGCCGCCGCCTACGCTGCCCTCGTCAGCCGCTGGCCCTTCGAACGCAGCGGCGTCGAGCTCGAGCAACCCCTTTGGAGTGCGCAAGCCGTACGCTCCCAAGAAGGGCTCGTCCGCCTCCTCCAACCTATCTTCCGTCGCAGCGGGCAAGAAGCCCTCGGCCTCCTCCTCCGGCCCTGACAAGCGGCTCCCTCTAGCGCACCTCCCTGAGTTCCTCCAGCGCGTTGCCCGCTCGACGCGCAACCAGGTGCTGCTACTCGCGGAGCTGCAGGAGCACTTCAAGCCGCTCGGCGTGAGCAAGGCCGCCGTCTCTGCGGAGCTGAAGATGCGCGCGCGGAGGCTGGGAAAGGCCGACGGGAGCCCGTGGGCGGTCGAGCCAGGTGCTTGGGTGCGTTCTTCGTCCTTGGATCGGTCCCTCGAGCTTCTGGCGCTGACTTGCTCGACGCTGCTGCGTGGTCGCAGGCCGAAGCCGGCCTCCCGGTCCCACCAGACGCCCAGCCCTTTCCCCCACCAGCCGCACCGTCGACGAAGCCCTCCTCGACGACGCAGACGAAGCTCTCCCTCCCCTCCGCCCCTGCATCCGCACCACCGAAGCCGCCACCGGCTGCAGCGTCTGGCGGGCCGACGCCAATGGACGTCGACCCTGCGCCTTGACCCCGCTGAGCGTCTGCTTGTCGCCGCCCTTTGCGCGTCGCGCCCCTTCCTCTCTCCTCACGACCAACCTCGCTTCTTCCCCACGCGCTCAATGCGCTTGTATCAACCCCCGTCCGCCGCACCTCCCTAGACTGCTTTCCTTCCCCTTGCCTCGCGTTTGCTCGCTTCACGACTCTTCCAAGCGCTGTTGCCTCTTGACCAGAAGAAATCATGCACATGCCAGATTTGCAGAGTGAACGTTGAGCGGCGAAGAGCAGGAGATCAGTTGTATGCGCGAACGACGGCACAGCACCACGTCGACGAGCCGACGGACCGAACGCACGACTCAAGCGAGCACACCGAGCGAGAGTACGCGGTCGCCCAGATCGAGAGGTCCGGCAGGGACTTGAGGGCTTTGTTGCTGGCCGGACTTGCCGCCGAAGAAGCCTGGGAGCTTGCCGCCCTTGACCGGCCTGAAGATGGCCGGGAAGAAGACCGAGGAGGCCAAGATGGCCTCAGTCGCGTCCTTCTCGCCGTCCGAAGCGTCGAGTCAACAAGGTGTCGGCTGGCAGAAGGAGTGAGCGAAAGGGACAGACCACGAGGTCAGACTCGTCCGGGTTGGCGTACCCTCGCCGATGTTGCCCGCGGTGTACGTGGCGACCATGGCCTCCCTCGACCGTTCGGGCGCGTAGCCAATCGGGCCCATGCGGCCCTTGTAACGGCTCGAGCACGCGCGCGAGGTCCGTCATCTAGAGCCCTGCAAGCTTCTCTGCGTTCGCAGACGCGGAGGACGGCGTGAGCGAGCCGGTCGGCCAGCGTGTATGCCTTGGCCGTCTCCAGCGAAAGCCGAGGGAGTGAGCGTGAGGAGCGCGACAATGGCGGCGGAGGCGGCCGAGGACTAGGCAGCATCGTGAGAAGAGACGAGGAAACGGTCGTCGAGGGAAGAGGGTCTTGAAGGTCAGCTAGAGGGATGGGGAAGAAGACCGTCGTCGAGCGAGCAAGCGTGGTCAAAGAGGGCGGGCGGGGTCGATCAGGGTAAGCAAATCGAGGCAACACGCTCAAGGAGTGTCTCTGGGTCGGTGAGCTGAGCCGAAAGAAAAAGACGTGGCGACTGCCGCGAGTTGGGCCTCAAAGCTGTGAGGCTGGACCGCAGTGCATGGCGGATCGCCAACGAGGAGGGGGCGGCTTGACAGTGCAGCCCTTGTCCGAGGGGGACACCTTCCCCAGCAGAAGTCCCTCTGAACGAAGAAGGAGGAGAGAGCTGCGGAGTAACCGCATATGAGTGTCCGCATATACATGTGTCAGCTGAGGCCAGGGGAGAGGTCAGATGAGAGGATCACGGTCGAGTCGAAGGTGAGCGTGATGCGCGAGGATAGAACGGACCCCTCTCACGCTCTCAGCCCCCCCCCCCCCCCTTGGCCACACACCCCGCTCTCAAATGATACATGGGCATGACAGACGAAGCGAAGCAGCACCTAACTGCAACGCACATAGACAAGATGCTTGGTTGCTGCGCCGACGCTCAACGGCGGGGCGAGTCCTCCCTCCTCCTGCGCACCGGGCTCCTGCTCCTGCTCCTGCTCGAGCTCACACTCCTGCTCCTGCTGACCGCCCTCCCTTTGCCCTTGTCCGCCCGCGCGACCGGCGAGCGCGAGCGTGACCTCGAGCGCGAGGGAGTGTCGTCCCGCCGGTCCCGCCTGCTCCGCCTGCGAGGGGGCGAGCGCGAGCGGCTGCGCGAGGACGACCTCGACGACCTGGACGAGCGCGAGTCCGAGTCCGAGTCGCTCCCCGACGACGACGAGCCCGACGACGACGACGACGACGAGACGGAGCGCGAACGGCCGCGGGACTTGCGCTCGGACTTGCCGCCCTTGTCCGCGGCGTCGCGCTCGGCGCGCAAGCGCTCACGCTCCTCGAGGATGCGCGCCGCCGTGCCTTTTCTGCTCGTTCACGTACACCGGTCAGCTGCGGATCACAAGGCAGGCGCGATAGGCTGGCAGTGGAACGAACTTGGGCAGGAATTCCTCGGGCACCTCGACCGACGGCCGGTCGCGCACGGCGCTCGCCTTGCCGGCGGACAGCAGCGCAGTTCGAGACGGCCGAGGCTTATACGGCGCTTCGTTGCGACATTCGTACGTGTAGTCTATCGGGGACGGGTTGGGGAGGCGTCAGCGCAAGGCTTTGATCGCGAGAGGGTGCAGGGAAGCAGAGCGCCATGGCGCGAGCAGGGCGAGCTCCAGCTGCATCGCCAGACGCCCGGACGCCGCGACTGTCCCAACCTTCGGCTCCCGAGGGGATCCACGACCTCTTTAATGTAGAAGACGCCTGTCCCCCGGTCCAGGCGAGCAGCACGCGACCTACTTAACCGCAGCCCGACCAACACCGCACGCACGAGCGAAAGAAGGGAGGGGACGCACGGCCGAGATGCAGGCACTTCTGGCACTTCTGCGTCGCCGGCGCGCGCGATGGCCTCGGGCGCGAGCTGCCGTACTGGTTCATCGAGCGGCCGGACATGGAAGGCGCGGCGTTGCGAGGTGGGAGTGGGGCTGGTTGGGGGAGGACGGGAGGTAGGCCGGTGGGGAAGACGATGGAGGGCTGATGATGCAGCGAGACAGCGCACGAACGTCAGCAGGAGCATTCGACGGGGCCGCCGAGTCGCAGGCATGACGCCGAGGACGGACCTGGGCAGATGTAGGGCTTGGACGAGGACCCGGCAGATGGTTGCTGGCCAGCTTGAGCGAGCGGCTGCGCCCATCCAGCGACCCAGACGATTTATTAATCATGAAGCCCCGGCCTCCCAACAGAACAACTGCTACATGTAGCACACTGACACGCCGTCCCCGCACGTTTACTCGGAGCGTGAGACAGTGTCGCTGTGTGTATCGCGCAGTGCAGAGATGCGACGATGCGGGGTGCTCAAGGACACTCAACCAGCCTCACGCAACAACAGAGCTCTCGATCCAGGTCATACAGCGCTCATGCCATCTCGGCGTCACCCTCGCCCTCGGCTTCCGCCGGCGACACGGCATCGAACACGGCTGCGCACTCCCACCGGTTGGCGTACGTCGCTGTTCGCCAGCAGAAGGATCGTCAGCAGGAGGCGGAGGGGTGAAAGCCGAGCGAGGGGGACGGGACGCACCCTTCCAGAGACGCGTCTTGCCGTCGTCGCCTGATGAAGAAAGGATCGTGCCCGTGACGTTCCATTCGAGCTGCGTGACGGCGGCGCTGCGAGGGCGCGCGACGACGGACGCGAGCGTCAGGGCGAATGTCAGGGAGAGAAGCGCGATCGAAAGGAACGCACCCGTGGTCCGGCAGCTCCGCGACACACTTGCCCGTCCATTCGCCCTGCACCTGCTCTCCCTCGTCGTCCTCGTCCTCCCCTGCAAGCCCGAACGGCGTGACCCGCCACACGCGGACGACGCCATTGCGTGAGCCGCTTGCGATTAGGTGGTACGACCGGCCGCACGACGGCGCCCAGGCGAGCGCGGTCTGCGTCGCCGGTGACGACGCATCCTTCACAGGAGCGGCGGAGCTGCTGGAAGAAGGGATGGGGAGGGAGGCAAGGAGGAAGGGCGGTGTCGAAGGATTTTGAAGGGTGAAGATCTGAGAGCGCGCGCGTCATGAGGCCGTGGGGTGTCAGCTAGGTTTCAGGGAGCCAGCGGATTCGCGCGGTCGGTGTTCAACAAGGCAGCAAGGCAGTACGTACGTGGATCGTGCCCGTCGAGTCGAGCGTCGTCGCAAACACAAGACCCCACCAGTGCTCCCTGCACCAGCTCATCTTCTTCGCTCCAGCCGGTCCTGCTGCACTCCCGGCCTTTCCCTCGCCGCTCTTCCCGCTGCTCAGCATCCGTCCAAGCTGGCCAGGCTGCTCGCCAGCTGCAGGCGCAGCGGCGGGTTCGGCCAGAAGCGCCGGCAGGTTGACGTTGACGAGCGAGAACCAGTCGTTCATCGCGCCCGACGCGGGCGAGTAGACGACGAGCGCGCCGGACGACGTCAAGATCGAGAGGAGCAGGCCCGAGGCGGAGGAAGAGGCTGGCGGGAAGGAGATGGACTGCGGGGAGCCAAGGGAGGGAGGCAGGGTCGTCGACCAGAGCAAGGGGAAGCGCCGGCCCGAGTTCTTGTTCTCTACAAATCACGGAACAGCACAGAGAGCACAGGAGATGGTCAGCTCCTGAGCATGGCGTCACACAACAGCTCTACCGTACGAGGCAAGCGGCCAGCGCCCAACCTAGCTACGTTGGCTGAACGCACCCTCAACATCCTCACGCCAGACGACGATGCGCCGGTCCCACCCCCAGCTGGCGAAGACGAGCCCCCACTGCTCGCCGGCCCATGCAACGCCGCCGACGGGCCCATCGTGCGCCTTCCACTGGTCGTGCTTGACGAACGCGCCGTCTGCGCCGCGCCGGAAGACGGCGAGCGAGGCGTCGGCCGAGGCGGTCAGGAGGTGCGTCGACGAGGGCGAGTAGGCGAGCGCCGTCACGAGGTCGGCATGCGGCACGGGTAGCAGGGACGAGAGCTCCATGTTGTGCAGTGCGGCTGGCAGGAGCGGGCTTGCTTGTGGAAGGCGGGTGAAGGGCAGGAGCAGCCACGAGGCGGACGCGAGCTGATCGATCCCATTAGACAAGGAGTCGATGATCACGATGAGGTAATCAAAGCCCTTTGTGTGTGATGGGCTGCTGCGCCCCGTTGACCGGCCCTCGCCGCCTCGTCGCTTCAGCCCAACCACCCCCCCCCCCCCCCCGTTCCTCCTACCCCCTATACAGCCGCACACCGCTCGCGATGCTCGCGACGTCACCGAATCATCGCCCGCAACCGCCTCCATCAACAACGTCTTACGCCAAGGCGCCGACAGCGAGCGGCAAGCCCGGCCAGCACACGCTCGAGGACGACGACGACGAGCTCGACCTGCTCGCTGAGCTTGACGCGGTCGAGAACCAGATGGTCGACTGGAAGAAGGTGTTCAGCTGGCGCGCCTGGGTACGCTGGAAGATGGTCCGTGAGTCCTGGCGCAGGCTTCCTCTGGTCCTCCTTGGGGAGGCGGGGGAGGGGGGGGGGGGAAGGCTGGCAGGAGCTAAGCGACGAAGGGGTGGGTGCACGCCTTGATCATGTGGAAGAGAGAGGTGTGAGCGACAGGGCTTGAAGGCTGCCTCATTCAGACCACCTACTCTCGTAGCCACTCTCCTCGCGCCTTGGTCTTGAAGGACTGGCAACAGAGGCAGGTGTCACGCTTGTGTCGCACCACCACTGGCGCGCAGTCGTCTTCGTCCCTTCCCTTGCGCCGCTGGCTGACTGACGAGCCTCGCCTGCCAGCGTACTACATTCTCGTCGCTATCATCGGTGTTCTAGTGATCCTCATGACGCTTTACCACAAGGAGATCATCGCCTGGCTCAAGCCGGTCGCAGCCTGGATGAAGGCGTTCGTCCACTCGCTTCTTTGATGCCGCAGGATCCTGCAGACTGACTTGCTATGTCCGCCCTGCAGACTACCCGCAGGGTGGACGATACCTATCGCTGTAATGCTCGTCATCTCGTTCCCGCCGCTGTTCGGACACGAGATCGTCGCCGTGCGTCTTTTCGTCCCCTTTGTCGCGTGCGCACTTTGGCGTCCGCTGAACTCCCCTCATATGCGTCCCAGATCCTTTGCGGTGTCGTCTGGGGCCTCTGGATCGGCTTCGGCATCGTCGCAGCGGGGACGTTCCTTGGCGAGATGGCCAACTTCTTCTGCTTCAAGTACTGGTTCAGGTCGCATGCAGAGAAGCTCGAGCGCAAGGACATCATGTACGCTTGCCTGGCGCAGGGTGAGTTCGCCCGGGTCCAGCTTTTCGCTTAATAGCCCACTGAGCTTCATGATTGATTTTGTAGCTGTTCGCGACGGAGGGTTCTGGGTGCGTCCTCTGCAATCTGTTCGGACTTTGCCTGCGCTGAAGCCAATCTCCCTCCACGGCACAGCTTGCGCTGGTCGCACGCCTTAGTGCCATCCCCGGACACTTCACGACGGTCGTCTTGTGGGTTTTTGCTTTTGCTAAGAAGTCCCTCAAGCTGCTGCTGACGGGCTTCAAAACGACAGCTCGACATGCGGGATGGGTGCCGGCGAGTTCGCGCTCGGCGCCGTCCTGTCGATGCCCAAGCAACTCATCACAGGTGCGTTCAAAGAAATCTCTTTACGACTATCCAGCAGCGGGTTGACCTATCCGCGACCTCAGTCTACCTCGGAGTCGCGCTCGACAATGTCAACGCGGACCAGAAGACTAAGATCATGGAGAAAGTCGTTCTCGTCATCACCTTGTGCGTCAATACTATCCACGACTTCTGCGATAGCAGCGGCTGACCGGGGCGTCCTCTCGCAATGGTCTACCAGCCTCATCACCGTAGCGGCCGCCTGGTGGATCTGGCGCAAGATGAAGCAAGCCCGCCCGACGGTCGTGCGCGAGCGCCGGCGGCGGCAGAAACTACTCGCTCTCGGCGGGACGGACGCCGTTGGGGAGGTCGAGCGCGTCGAGATGGACGCGCTCCGCGGGGAGGGACGGTTCAGTGAGGAGGAGGCGCATGACTTTGGGCGTGAGGAAGCGGGGATGGGCAGGGTGCGTTTGCAAAGAGTTGCCCTTCTCACAAGCCCTTAGGTGCTGATCTCCGGTACGGTCTCTTTCAGACGACGCAGATCGACCCCTACCTCCCGCGGACGAGTGACGACTATACTCGTCGCCCACATCACCACCCGACCGGCCCCAACAGCCACCCCCCAAACCCCTACCAGCCGTCAGCGCAGCCCTTCAGCACGCCGTACGAGCCGCCGCGCCCACAACAGGCGTTCGCCTACCCCGAGCCGCGGCTGAACGACTATGCGGGCCAGGGACTGCAGTCGCAACAGCAGGCTGCGGCGGCGCGCTTCCACCAGCTCGGCGAGCACGGGCAGGAGCCGTTGTCCTACCATTCCGCGCAGACGTTGTACGCCCCCGCCGGCGGCGCGGGTCACAGGCCGCACACCGCGATGCTCGAGACGGACCTCTCGGACACGCCGAGCTATACGACTTTCGTGGGACCGCACGACGAGGGCACGCCGACGCAGAGCGACTATGCGGGAGCGACGCAGGGGCAGGGGCAGCAGGTGGACGCGCGGTACGCGCCCTTGGCAAAGGGGTCGCTTGGCCGGCGGTTCTAGCTCGGGAGGCGGGGCGCATGTCACTGTAGAGTAGTCCACGAGCAGCTTGCTATTCACGCGGATCGTTTGAGCGAGCTATCAGGTGCTGTGTGAGTGTCTTGTGCTGTGCGACGCATGGGATGGCGGGCTGCGCGAGGTGCGAGGGCGACGTCGTCCGAGCCGCTGCCTTTCGACCGACGACCGCTCTCTTATCTGTCCAAGAGCAGCGTCTATCCGGTGCTGGAAGATATCAGGTCGCCTGCAGCCAGTCACAGCGTACGTGATCGTCGAGCGTTCAGTCGAAGGAGGTCGTGTGCTGACGCCTGCCGCTGCCGCCCATCGCGCGCTCCTCGCAGCTCTGCTACCCGCTGCCTCCTCGCCTCGACGTCAATATCTGCCGTGGAATCGCTGACGTGAGCACGTTGATCTAACCTTGCTACTGAGGCGGTTCTGATCCTGCTCCTTGAGCTCCCAGTGTGCCTTGTGAATCGCCGGCCTCCTACCCGACCCCTTCGCTCGACGCTCCCGCTCGCCTCCCTTGCTGGTCGTGCACTCCACTCTAGAGCCATGCCCTCGACTGGTACGCCTTCCCACTTCAACTCCATGGACGTATGGCGCCTCAAGCTCACTTGTCTGCTGCCGTCGTCTAACGCAGCCGGCCTGGTCGGCTCGCCCCAGTACGCGCCCGCAGCCAGCGTGCCGCTCATCAAGTCGCCTTCGCTGTATCTCCCTCGTCCGGTGCGTTCATGCTCCCATCCAAAGCCTTAGGCCGCGCTCGGACTTGCTTTGATGCCGAGGAAACTTGCTGAGCCGTGCTTCGCTCGAGCAGATCGAGCTGCCCCCGGACATCCATCCTTTACCGGAAGACATCTCGGCCTACGTACGCTCAGCACCAGCATCTGGCTTAAGTGGTTCAGACGTGTGCGAGGGTGTCTGACCCTAGCTCCTCCTTCATTGTCAGTTCGTCTACCCCTTCACGCTCGAGCCGCACGTCTTCGAACACTCGCCCGCCCACCGCGCGCAGCAGGCCTCCTCGCACGCGGCACACGTCGCGTTTCTCCTCGAGCGGGATGAAGCGAAGCGCGAGCGCGAGCGCAGGGAGCGCATGCGGCTTGCGCCCGGGTGGCAGGGCGGGATGGGGCTCGTGCCGGAAAGGAAGGGCACGGCGGGCAGCGCGGTCGCTTCGGCTGAGAGCACGGCAGCACCGCGAGCGGACGAGACTGTCGAGCAGGAGGCAAAGGAGCTGAGCGTGGAGGACGAGCTTCGGAGCTTGATGCTCGGAGGACCGACGGTCGGTCCTGCCTCGGCGTCGGCCGAATCGCGGGCGGTGGACCTTGCGCGGCCAGGGCCAACCGCCTGAACTGAACTGTCCTTCGCATCCGCACCCCATGTACTCGCACGTTGTAGCCCTTGCGCACGCCCTCTGCCATGACCCCTGATGATCTGGCGAAGTTTGGGCGATGCGCGCCGAGAAGCAAGTGGCCGGCTCTGAGCGAGGAACTGCGCCCAGATGACGAGGGCCGAGCGAAGGACCGGCAGCCGCTCGCCTCCTTCACCGCCATCCTCCGCCTGCCATCACAGACCTCATCCCAGGTCAGACAGGCCATCATGCGCAAGTCGCCCTTCATCGTCGCGTGCGTTCGCCCGTGGACCGTCCTCGAGGGCCGAGTTGGCTGGTTTCCAGGCTGACCTTCGCGCTCCCTCCATCGATGCTGGCCATGTCCTTCTTCCGGTCGACCAGGATTCCAATCCTGCTCACGGCCATCGCGCTGTCCCTGACAGCTCTACTCCAACCCGACTGGTGCGTCCGGGCCACGGCTGGCAGAGCTCTCGGGCGAACACCTGGCTGACTTTCCGCCCGGCTGCGCTCGCAGGGTCGTCTCCACGCCGCCTCACCACAATCCGTACATCAAACGACGAATCGAGTACGGCCTGTGGCGCAAATGCGTCAAGACGACCAAGAAGCACTACAGCAACTCGCTCGTCGGCGCCCTCGCTCTCGGAGGGGACGGCGGCCAGGGCGAGGGCGGGAAGGACGAGGGCGGCCGAAGCGACGGCGAGGGCGACGACCCGCTGCGCTTGGGCCAATGGGTGTGCGAGCCGTTCCCGGCGAGGTCGGAGTGCGAGGCAAAGGGTACCGGCTCATTCTGTGTGCTCTGGTCCACAGCGGGCTACCTGTGGGTCGCGCTTCCCTCCGTACTCTGACCGATCATTGACTGATCGCCCTTGCGTCTCCAACCGACAGCGGTCTGCTCTCGCTCGTCCCGAACCTCGTCTCCTGCGTCGCACTCTTCATCATCGCCGTCGGCCTCGGCGAGCGCCAGGTTCGCAAGTCGCGCCGCAAGCGCGGGTGGAAGGGCATCGCCGGGTGCTCCCTCGGCGCAGGTGCTTCGCCCCCTCCTCTGTTCCGTTTGGCGCTGAGCTCCTTTGCTGATCGTTTTCATGGACGTTCGATGCCAGGCCTCCTGCAGATCGCGACGTTCGCAATCATCGTTCATGTGTTCCGCACCGACGGAGCCCGCTTCGAGCGTTCTCCGGAGTCCTCCACCCACCTCCGTCCGTCCTCCCTTCGTCTCCCCCTCAACTCCTCCTGGTAACCTGACGATGCTCCCTTTGTGCGCAACCCAGACTCCTCCATGGTCCTCTTCCTCGTCTCCACTGGCCTCTCCTTCCTCCTCTTCGCAGCGCTCACCTACACGGGCCTCCAAGCGCGCGCAGGCAAGGTCTGGGCCGGCGGCAGGAGCGCCGCGGCCAAAGTCAAGGGGAAACAGAGCGCGGCTAGCAGGAGAACGGGGGAGGAGGCGCCGCTGCTGCATGAGGCTGCGGCTGGGGAGGGGGAGGAGGCTTAGGAGCATTCAAGGAAAGTTGACGGGGACGGCCGAGCGAGGGGTTGTACATCTTGCGCTGCACATGATACGTCACATCTGCTGTGCAGGCATCCTCGCTTCAGAAGGTTGGAAGGCATCATGCATCTTGCTGGGCCGTGCTTTGCGACGGCGGTGGCGGCGTCTAGAAAAGGAGCTTGAAGGGGTACGCTGTGCGATCGACACAGAGATCAGCTTGACAATCAACGAAGTGCAGAACACGGGCTACGCACAGCCGTTCTTCATGCGGAAGATGTTGAGCAGCACCGAGAAGAGCACGATGAGCACGGCCGACCACAGGAACACGCCCGCCCGCTGCTTGGCAGGGTCGTATAGAGTCGGGACCATCGTCGAGAGTGCGACGAAGGCGAAGGCGAGCGTGCCGTCTACCGCAGACGAGACGTCAGAACATCGAGCAAGGTTATGAAGGGCAGATGCGGAACGCACAGATGAGACCGATGACCTGCGTCTCGGCCCCGAGCTGCTGCTGGAACCCGCCGATCATCCACTGGTTCCTTCCCTGCCTGTCGACCGTCATGTACGGCGCGTCCCGGATACGGTTCCACATGTAGCCCGAGTTGAAGACGATGATAGCGAGCAGCGTCATGGGCGCCCAGACGAACTTGGACTGCAGGAGCGGGAGGAGCACGCGGCGGATGCGGTAGAGCGACGTGAAGGCGGCGATGACCCTGACATGCGAGACAAGAGTGTCAGCGGGCGCAAGGACGCGACAGCAGAGCACACTATAGCTCACGAGATGGGCGTGGCGATGATTAGAGCCCAGGGTTTAGGTCGGTAGAGCTCAAGGTGGCTCGGCAGGTTCGGGTTGAGGAAGTTAAGCAGAGGCTCAGCCGCGAAGCCGCTGCGTTCAGCCAGAACGGAGCGCGTCAGGGACGTCGACACGGTAAGTGCTAAGGAAAAGAGAGAGGGCACGCACTTGCGGTTCAGGTCATAATGGAACGGCTCGAGCTTCTCGGCTGCGCGGTCACCCTCCGCAGCAGGGAAGAAGAACAGCGTCGGTGCGGATGTCAGGCCGAACTGTCACGGGCATCCCATCCCTCGTCAGCATGTCCGTTCAATAAGCAGACGGCAGCTCGAGCTCGTGCATGACGCACCTTCTTGTAGATCTCCTGCCCACGAGCGTAGTCGAGCGACGCGAAGATGTGCTTCTCGCGCTCGTCCTTGGGCTTGCGCGCCCAGGAGGCGGAGACGGCCCTGAAGGCTGGGTCGAAGGTGCTGGAGCACAATGACAGAGCCGGTGTCAGCTCTGGGAGGCCCCTGACGAGCAAGAAAAGCAGGACTTACTGGCAAGGAGCGCACTGTCGTGGGCGAGGCGGGGAGGATGTAGCAGCAAAGCAAGGTAGCACGAGAGGTAGCGATCAGCAACTCGTCCGCCGCCGCCATCCCCTCCCAACCAGCAGGCTTGATAGGACGAACCTTGAACCCAGGCTCGAGCGCCGTCAGCAGCACCGACACGCTATAGTCCCGCCCCTCGCGTGAGACGAGCTCGTCGAACGCAGCCGAGTCGAGGTTGAGCACGCCGTCGGCCGCCTTGGACGCCTTGAGCGCGTTGCGCTGGGCCTTGATCGAGCTCGCTGCTGTTGCGGACGCGAGGGAGAGAAAGAAAGCGACGGGCGCGAGGAGGGAGAGCCGCATGCTTGCTTCCTGGCTGGAAGGAGAAGGACCGAGTGGCAGTTGAGCAGCAGCATCGTCGGCCATCTCGCGCGGAAAAGAGCACGATGCGTACCGACTGCGCAGGCCACCAGCACATCTAGCTTGTACGAGGTAAGGCGCATCCTTCGCAAGCGCGCCGAGGCTGTCAGACGTCGAGAAGCGATCTAGATAGCGCGAGGGACATGGATCTATTGATGTAGGCTGGAAAGGATGGCGGTCATTCGCGCCGCTTTTTGAGAGCGCGCACGGCGAGTCCGAGAGATCTGCGCTCTTGGATCCAGCTGCGAGAGCGGTTCCAAATCGTCAGCCGAGGCGACCAGAGCGAGGAAGAGAGCGAATATGCCGCACCAGACTCCGAGATTGAAGACGCCGACCACCGCACCTACGGTGATGTGCTTCACGGCGCTCCTCAGACCCCCAAGCCCTCCCGCGAACCGCGCCGTACTGACGGTCAGCGGCACCCACGAGAGGCCCACAATCGCCCACACCGCCGCAGTGGGCCTCACATCTTTGCTTCCGAGCGGCTGCCCGCGCGCGCCGAACCATCCGCGGGCGTACTGCGCGGCGAACGCGATTCTGCACGCCATATTGACGCAGTTTGCCCATGTGAGCGCCGCTTCGGGCCTCAGGCCGGCACTCGCCAGCCCAAAGGCAGCGGCGACGAATGCGCCCGAGAAGCCGAGCATCGCGGTGCTCTGCCGTGCGAGGTCGGCGGGGGAGGCCGTGGCGGCGAAGAAGGCCTCGAGCATGCCGTTGAGCGACATGAGGGGCAGGTAGACGGTGTAGATGCTGAGGACTGCGATGGGCGTCTGGAGGCGGGAGGATGACCAGCGCGAAGCGGGGAGAAGAAGGGAGAGGGCCAGGGGGATGTAGTGTCGGCCGAAGGTTGGCATGAGGAGAAGCAGGTGAGTCGACAGCCGAAGGAGCGTCGTGAGGATCTTGTGCGCTGCGGCGACGTCTGACGAGGGTGCAGGCCGTTCAAAGGCAGATTCGCCCTCTGACTGCAGCGACTTAGAGAAGTAGAGGCGGGCCGATTCCTCTAGCGGCTGAAAGACGATGCGCGCGACGAGCGAGCCTGCATTCGCGACCAGCTGCGAGCGTCAGATCTCATCCGCAAGGTAAGGGTACCGACGAATGAGCGCACCATAGTTCGTTGCCACCGCGTACCCGCCCTGGTCCTCGAGCGGACTGATGCGCGAGACGATCATGCGATCGCCCTCGGTCAGAAAGTGCTTGATGACCGATTGGCGCGTCATCGCCTTTGCGAGACTAGCAGACGTCGGGTCGAGGTACGCGGAAGCACTGTGTCGCACGTCTGTTGAGCGAAGTATACCGGTGGCAGAGTAGCAGCAGAGGGACTCACGCTTCTGAGGGGGAAACGCGCACCCGCGCAGGCAGCCACATCCTCCCTGCGTCCTTCCCGAACGCCGCTGCGAACCGACCCAGCAGCACCACACCATATGCAAGCTGCCCCAATCCGAACCCAAGCAGCGCACCGCTTTGGCCTTGTAGCGCCCAGACCGCAGCAAGCGTCCCGACGGCCTTCGCGATAACGGCTGCGCCCTCTGCCTGCACGCGCACGTTGAGGCGCAGATCGGCCTGTAGACGGATGTGGTACGGTTCTGAGAGAAGCTCGAGGAGGTACCCGAGGAGGTGCAACACGAGGGAGGGGTAGAAGTAGGGCTGGCCGGTCGTCGTCGAGGGCGAGTTGCGCAGGTAGAGCGGCAGGAGGACCGCTGCGAGCGCTATGAACATGGGCAAGGGCACAAGCGACAGGTTGAGGTCCTGCTGCTGACGGGCTTGCCGCTGGCGTGTGATACCGCTCTGCTGCTTCTGCGCGTCCTGGGCCTTGTGCTCGCCGCCAGCTGCGGGAACCTCGTCCGGCTGTCCGCCGCTACGCAGCAGCGCACCGCGCACGCCCTCCCTGCTCAGGAACAGCAGCGTCGCGCCGATCAGGTCGAACTGGACGGCAGCCGTACCAAACACCTCGGGTGAGGCAAAGCGAAGTAGCGCGTTGTTGAGGCCGAACGTGAGAGCTCGCGAGAGCAGCTGGAGCAGCACGAGCGAGCGCGCGCCGGCGAGGGTCGTTGCCAGGAGCGCGCCGCCGTCTTGCTGGGCCGCCGGCGGCAAGGAGGAAGCGTCGGCTTGACTTGCGGCCATGCTGCGCGTGATCCTTGACTGCGTTTCGTCCTTCGGGTCGAGGGCGTCAGTGAGCCTGGTCGATCAGGTGAACGGGGCCTGGAGGAGATGGTGAGCGACAGAGGAGAAGCCGCCAGCTCGCCCAGAACCACCATCGACCGCCTTCAGCTCGCCAGACATCCGTCTCGAGTCCCAGCTCCAATTCGTGCCGCGTCTGGCGCTTCTTGGTTGCCGTCGTCTTGAGCTTGCAACACCTGGGAACCCTCTTGATTCGACGAAGAGGGTAGGTACCCCGAGGAAGCCAACCACGCGTCGACCTTCGGTCGCACGACCGACCCTTCCGTCCTCGTCTTCCGCGGCGGCCTTCGGATGCTCAAGGCTAAACGCCTCGACGTTGTCGAGCAGGTACGTCCATCGCGACCTGAAGCAATCCGGCACACAGATGCTGATGTCTGCTGCCTTGGCGTTCGGCGCAGCTCGACCGCGTCGTTTTCGCCCTGAGCACATACGCATACTTCGCTGATCCGAGCTTCCTGCTCCTCCTCCTGCGGCTCCTGGTCCAAGCTCGTGCGCTCGTCTCCCTTCTGATTTGCTCCGCGTGGGGCTCGCAGACGGCCTGTCTGAATTCGCCCTGCGCGAACAGAGCTCTCGCGCCCGCACGACTTTCCAAAGCGGCGCATCACGGCCTTCGCCTCGCTCGTCACGCTCCTCTTCCTCTTCTCGCTTCTCCGGAACCACATGTACGGCCCCGGCTCGTCCAACCCGCCTTCGGGTGTGTTCCTCGACTTTGTTGGCCAAGGTGCGTCCACTGCTGCGCTTGATGCTTGCGACCCCGCCCTCGCTCACTCGATCGGCTTTGGATTTGCAGGGACTCCGGCCACTTCGCTGACTGTAGCAGCACAGACGGCGCTCATATACGTCCTCCAGCTCGTCTGCCTTCTCGTAGCTTACGAGACGGGCCACACCCCGCCGCCGCGCGATGTCCCGTACCCGTTTTTCCCCATCGCGCCGCCAGAACCGACCCGCGCAGAGGGGAGCGCGACGCCGGAGCTGGACGACTTGGAGGCGCAAACGACGGGCGCTGCTGGGAAGACTGGGACGGTGCCGTACAGCGACTTCCTGTCGCCGCTGCCGGTGGAGCGGAAGACAAGCGTGCGGTCGCGCAAGGGCAAGGAACGTGCCGTAGAGACCGACTCGCCAAACGTTTCTTCGTCCCTCTTGCTGCCGGACTTGCGTCCTCCAAGTTCACTAGGAGAGGACGAGGACGGCGTCGACCCCTTAGACTTCGCGTACCTCCAACCAGATCCTTCCTCACCGGACGACCCTTCCTCAACCCCGATCTTCACCCTCCGACTCCTCCCCTTTCTCTCACGGCTTAGCAGCGTCGGACCCTACGCCGCGCCTCCCCCTGCTCCGTCAGAGGGCGAGACGGGGGGCTCAGCCGAGTCGCGCTCGGAGTGGGAGACGTTCTGGAGCAGCGCGAGAGGAGGGGGGAGGAGCGAGATGCTCAGTGTGGGCTTGGGCGGGCGGCGGATGTGATGCTCTGCTTGCACGAGACGTCATTGCTCTCCTCGGGCCGACAGATCTGTGAGGGTTGGTCGTTCGAGAGGGCATGTGCGACGACATCAGTATCAGCGGGCTGGGCCTAGGGATGTTCTCGGCGCGCGCTGCCTCCTCGCACCCGACCATCACGAAGCCGCCAGAGACTCCTGCAGCGGTCCCGGCACCTTGGAGCGCATTTGCTGCATGCTCGCAGACGTATTCTATCGGCGCGGTAGATGCTAGAGTCCGACATGGCCGCTCAGCCGCCTTCAGCAGCGGTCGCTCGACCGGTAGTCAACGACGCAGTCGGCCAGGCCGTCGCCCACCCCCTCTCGCCTCATTCCGTACCCAAGTCACGACGGACGAGCGGCGCGGTGCCTCACCAAGCTGGAGGTTCAGTTCGTGCGTTGTACGAATCGCGAGGTTCTCGTCGGGGGGCTAACGAGCATGGGACGCAGGCACGAGACCGGCGACGTCGTACTTTGACCTAGGCCTGTCAGCGAGCAGCAGCAGCAACGGCTCGCAAGACCAAGCAGCGGCCCGAACACCTCGACCGTCGACGCTCGTTACACGAAACAGCAGTTCGGGACACCCGCACCGGAGCGAAGTGGCGCGCTCGAGGTCTGCGTCGCGGGGGGAAGGCGAGCTGCAGGGGCTTGGACTGCGGGGGTCAGCTTCATCCGCCTCGAGAGCATCGGCTGCCGTCTCGCCAGCTCGCAGTCCAGAACACAGCTCCAGCGTGTCTTTCAATCAGAGGAAAGAGGCCGACTCCTCCCTGCTAGACGGCGGCGCACGCACGCCCCGGTCGCACGCCTCAAGCCGCCCTCACCTCCCCGCGCAGCCGCCCACCACCTCGCTTCTCTCGGGCACGTCCGGCACCTCACCCGCCCGCACTCAGGCGCTGCTCACTCGCGCAGAACAGGCGGCGCTTGAGGCGCGCTACGACTTGCTGTCGCCTGCGGAGCTGGCGGAGGTGCTCGCAAGATGGGAGGCGGAGCGGACGCTCATGACCGTCGGCGGCTCGAGGGAACAGGGACAAGCGGGAGGAGGGGCGCTGTTTCCGGACGCGGAGAGCGGAAAGGCGGAGGAGCACCCGATGAGGCTTCTCGCGAGGGCAGGGAGGAAGCTATGGCAGGCACAGATCGAGAGGGAGCGAGGGGCGGTCGTGCCAGTGCCTGTCGTCGAGCCTAGTGACGATTACGAGGTGCGCACCCCTATTCTTGGCTCCTGAAGAGTATCGGGCGCTCACAAGCATACACCTTGTCGAGCAGCTTCACACAGATCTTCAGGAGGCGCTCTCGACTTCCCTCGCCTTCACGACGCCCCCCGCCGGCACTTCGGCAGAAGCGCGCTCCCTCTCCTCCTTCAGCACCCTAGCGTCGCCCTCGCCGTCCCGCACCGCCCCATCCCTCATCTCAAACGGAAAGCAGCGGACAGGATCCATCTCGACTATCGCTTCCTCTACGTCCGTCGTTTCTGCGCGGTCGGGGGTGTCGGCACCCGCCAGCACTCGCGTGCATGCGCCTACGTCGACCAAGGGCAGCAACTCAAAGTCATGGTCGACTAGGAGCAGGGGTCTTGGGCGAACGGAAGACAAGCCTGCAACCGGGAGCTGGATGGGCATGTGGGGCTGGAGAGGGTCGCAGAGCAAAGTCAAGGGCGCAGAGGGCGTGCCGCCGCTGTCGGACGGCCACCCTGAAGCAGACCATGCTGTCTCTCCAGGAGTCCCAACCACAAATCCAACTCCCTCCACGGACGCGCCGACCTCGCCGGACTCGATATTGACCTACCCACCATACCCGACCCCCTCTCACTTCCGCGCCATCTTCCTCTCCACCCGCCTCCTCTCTGCCGACGCTTCTTCCCTCTTCAACAACGCCGTTGCCGTCGAGCCTCTCATATCGCGCCTTGCGTTTGAGCTGGTGTCGGACTCTCGCGCGCGCAACATCACGGTCCCGGACCAGCGCAGGCTGCACAAGCCTTTCCCCCGAAGCCTGTCCGGCCGGCCGACAGCATCCTCGGCAACTTCCGCTCTGACTACACCGGACGACGTCGGTCTGGAAGCAGAAGCGAGCACACTCCGCAAGGCCTCGTCCATGGGGATCGTCGAGCAACCGCTGCTGGCTGCGTCTTCCGCGCTCAGCCGGGCGCTGAACTCGGCGAGCAAGGCGCGGCCCATGTCTGTTTACCCCGCTCTCAATCTCAAAGTCAGCGTGCCGTCGCAGCCAGCCGCAGAAGCACGGCAAACAGACGTTAATCTTAACGCACCCGCCCCGTCCGTCGAGCTCGAGTCGATCGAGCCGCAGGAGTCGCGCCCTCCGACGCTCATCTCGGACCGCTCTGGCCTGAGGCGCCTCTTTTCTGCCGGTCGGACGTCGCCTTCTGCCTCGCTCAACAAGTCACGGTGCGCATCGCAGCTCGACAAGAAGCTCGAGCCGCTGACGGACAAGTACGGTTTCATCTACGACATGCGCAACCTGGCGTTGCTGCGCGAGGCGAGCGATGCCGGCGCGCCTGCACCGGCCGTGTTCGCTGGTCTGCCGCGGACCGAGCAGGACCACGCAAGCGAGGACGAGGAGGACAACTGGGTTGAGAACAATATCATCCTCTCCCCAGGAAGGCGGCCGGGTTCAGGGAGCAGGACGCCGTCGTCCATCGATATGCAGAAGTCGACGTCGTCAGCTTCGGGCGTATCGCTCACCTTTGCGGACGCGCCAACAGAGATGATCAACGACGTTGCGCCGACATCCCCGACGGACCATGGAGGGGGGCGGCGCAGATCGTCCACCATCCTGTCGCTCAACCCGTCCCCGGCTCGAGCAGTTGCTGCGCCTCAGCCGGTGCATGTGTCGGCGGACGTGACCGCTGCGGACGTTGACGAGAAGGTCGCACTGAAGCACCGCCAGGCTTTTGGGCTCACCGGGCGCAAGGTGAGCGCCGGCTGTGCTGCCCGTCCATCACCTCATTGGGCTGATTATCTGTCATCGCGCGCACGCAGACCATCCAACTGCTGCTATCCCAACTTTCCGAGGTGCACGAAAAGCAGCAGACGTCGCAGAAGGCCGCCTGGGACGCCTTCTTACGCAAACGGCAAGCGCGGCGGCTCAATGTATCTTCGCCCGACTCGTTCGTCGGCTTCGCGGCGATGGCGACGGCCTCCGCCGGCAAAGTAGGGAGGGATGACCACCGCGAGTTTGTCAAGCTCGTCCGCGGCGGCGTGCCAATCGTCTACCGCGCCAAAGTGTGGCTTGAGTGCTCGGGCGCGCACGACCTGATGGTGCCTGGCGAGTACGCGGAGCTGCTTGAGCAGGCCGAGAGGGAGGGAATTGCATCAACGACGCTGGCCGAGATTGAGAAGGACGTCGTCCGCACCCTGGTTCGTTGTGGTGATTCGCCCTTCGCGCCATCGAGACGAAACTGACGGTCGTTGCTCCGAATAGCCTCTCAACGTCTTCTTCCGCGGCGACGGACCCGGAGTGCCCAAACTGCGCCGGCTGCTGACAGCCTACGCGTGGCGCAATCTGGACCTCGGCTACTGCCAGGGCTTGAACCAGATTGCTGCTACTCTCCTGCTCACATACGAGCGCGAAGAGGAAGCGTGCGTTCACTCGCCTTTGACTCCCTTGACGACGATTCTAACGACGCACGGCTTCACGCGGCCTAGCTTTTGGGTGTTCACCTGCCTCGTTGAGCGGCTGATGCCGCCGGACTACTACACCCCTTCGCTTCTTTGTGCGTGCTTTTGATCTGTGTCATCTTTTCGCTGCCCTGACAAGCCTTCCCCGCTCTTCCTAGGCTCCCGCGCGGACCAGCGCGTTCTGCAAGACCTCGTCCGGCAAGAGCTGCCCAGGCTCGAGGCCCACCTGACCGAGCTCGGCGTCGAGGTCGCGGCCGTGTCGTTTGCTTGGTTCCTTTCTCTCTTTACCGACTGCCGTAAGTCGTCTCCGTGCTCCAGCGGGCTTGGACGAGGCTGAATTCTGTGCGCACGACATCGCAGTCCCCGTCGAGGTACGTTTGAAGTGCTATGCGAGCGCAGGCCCGCGCTGCTTTACTGACAATTCACACACTCACACCTGAGCAGACATTGTTCCGTCTTTGGGACCTGTTCTTCGTCGAGGGCTTTGACGTCTTCTTCCGCTGTGCGCTTGCGATTCTTAAAGTCAACGAGGACGCGCTCGTTGCCTGCGACTCGATTGGGGTGCGTCGTTCGCCTGCATCGCGTGCTTCTTCCGAAGTTGATCGCACCTATATGCCATCGCACAGACGCTGTACGAGTCGCTCGAAGCTTGCACGTCCCGGCTCTGGTCTCCCGACCAGCTCTTTGCAGTGCGTACATCGCGCTCAGTCTCACAGTGTGTTGCTGCTGACGGTTGGAGCGGTGGCGTCTAGGTCGAGCTCGACTTGCAGAGCCGCATCTCGCACACGACCATCATCACTCGGCGGGCGGTACACGTCGCCGCTCTCGTTGAGGAGAGCAACCCTTGAACGTTTCCGCCCTTGCCTGCTCACGACCACTCCCACCCCCCCACCTCACGACACGGACGAAGACGACGACCCCGACCACCACTCCCCCTGTTCTCCGTTGCGTTCTCTCTTGCACAACCTTCTGCCTACAGACCTGTATCACGACGCCAGTAGACCTCTTGTGTGCCTGTCTCAGTCGACGTGGGCGAGAGCGCGCCATGCGAGACGGAGACGACGGTCATCGTTGTCGTCCGTACTCGTCCAAATTGCCTTCAGCTGCTGCGCGCGCTTTGCTCCGGCTCGTCCTTTGCGGTGCGAGGTTTGCATCTCCCGGCTACCCTCGTCCGGCCGTCCTCTCCCTCACTCTCGCTTTCTCCAACAGACGTCGTGGGCAGCACACTCTTTATCCTTCCTCGGTCCCTGACGTCAGGCCACGCGCGAGCTCTGGACGAGCTCTCTGGCGCTTCGAGCGGTTCCCTGTCGCTGCACCGCCCTTTGACTGGCGAGGCCCATCCGCCGTCCATAGGCTTTCACTCGGTCAGTCCAACTTCCTGCCATTTACGCGTATCACGAAAGAGGTCAACGGCATCCCTCTTGGTGGCGTGAAAGGGAGGCGATGCAAGGACTCGCCGCTCGCCGGCTTGTTGACGCTGGGGTTGCAGTCGCCCTGTCCGCCGCCAGCCCCTTGCTGACTCTACCTGCTTCCTCCAGATCAGCTCGTCCGAGTCCCCTGCCGGCGCCATGTCGGACGTCGCCTCGCCTCCTCGTCGACGGGATAGCCAGCTCGAGCTCGACCCGGACGCAACGCCCCGCAAGCCAACCAGGCTGCCGCCGGTCGCCCAGTGCAGCCCGCTCAAGGCAGCAAGCATCCTCTCGGACCGAACTGCGACGAACGTACCTGCTCTGTCACTGCAGATCAACAGCGGGGTGCGTGAAATCTTGTTGAACGAAGCCGAGAAGCTCACCTGACGCTTGTTGTGCTGTCTACTGCAGACACCGCTCGGCAGCGGCCTGCCTTCACCCAACCTGTCCTTCACCCTCCCCGACGTCGACTCCTTTCACCTACAGTCCGGCTCAGACATCTCGGAATCAGAAGCCACAGACGCAGGCAGCTCTGGTGTCTCGCAACGGGGCGGGCTGGCCGCGCCGAGCCGGGCATCCGCGTTCGACGGCTACTCATCCGAGAGCAGTGCGTGCATGGACTCAGAGGATGACGCGAACAAGCCGCCGAAGATCGCTTTTCAGGAGGCACCCAGGCTCCGCTCAGGGTCCCTTACAGGCGGTGGGCGGCTGAGGCGCGTACCCTCGCCGAGCCCACAGGCCATCGCAGCTCAGGCGTCTGGCGCGGCAGACGACGGCGCCGGCAGCGGCGGCAGCAGCAGCAGCAGCAGCTGGTCGCGCAGTTTCTCCCTCTTCCGCAGGAAGCGCTCCGCACCGGATCTGCGCTCGGTCGCCCGGGAGAAGGACAGCACGCTGCGCCTTCCGCCTCTACCGTCTGCCCAGCCGCCGCTGAGCCGCATTGCGCGTGCACTCTCCATCGGCCCGTCGGACGAGCCCGCCCTCCCTTTCGCAAAGCCGCCGCGCGAGCTTAAGACCAAGTCAAGCATAAAATCCCTGCGGAGCAGGTCGCCTTTCCGGCCGCAGACGCCCGGCTCACCGCCGCTGCCGACGCCGCCGCCGCTGCCGCTGGACGAAGACCCGTTCGCATGCCTGCCGACGGCGTCGCGCCCGACTTCTCCTCATCCCTCGGCAACCAGACGAGATCAGCGCCGGACAAGGCCATCGAAGGCAAGCACGGAGGCTGGGCAGGCCCAACCAGCGAGGCGAAGGTCGTGCACGTCCCCTGTGAGCTCCCTTTCGCGTGCAGGGGCCTCCGTGAGCACGACTGATGTGCTCAACCTCCGACAGTCATCCACTACGCTGCCCCCCGATATCCTGGGCCTGTACTTGGGTCCGCAGTCGTCCTTACTGCATCTTGACCAGCCTGTGTCGCAATCCGAACAGCTGCGAGTGCAACAGTCGTCTCTCGGCACGCCCGTCCTGGACGCGTCCGACTCCTTGCCTGACGACGGTCGCGGTCGCACGAGAAGCTACGGCGGAGATCGTCCGCCGAGCAGACCGCCGCCCGTCGGTCCCAACCGCTCGGGCAACGGTTCTTCCCGCCCATCGCTACTGCCGAGCCAAAGCATCGGCAAGGGAGACGAGGAGGACGATGACCGCGAGCGTCCGCCGCCTCGTCGCGCAGCGGCTCGGGACTTCAGTGAGTCTGAGCTCTCGTCGTCGGACGACTCGTCCTCGGACAGTGAGTCCGACTTCAGGACGCCGCTCGAGACGGCGAACGACGACGACGACGTACCGCTTGCCGTTGCGCATCCGACGACGGCTCTGAAAGCGCAGAAGAGCTTGCGCCTGACGCGTCGGAAGGAGAAGACGGAGGAGCGTCAGCGGCGTAAGGCCGAGCGTAAGCGGGTCGAGTCGCCTCCCTCGCGTCGCCGGCCAGGGCTGAGCACGGCAAGCTCTAACGCCCTCCCGAGCCAGCCCAAACGACTCCCGAAAGACCTGCCGAGCGCATACGGCGTTGCGGGCATGGACGGCGTGTTCCGTGCGGACGAGCTCGAGCGCAAGCTCCGCGACCTGGAGCTCAGCGGCGGCGCGGCGCAGGAGTGGCTCAGGGCCGAGCCACCGGTGCTTGCGTCTGGTTCGCGGTCGCGCCAGGCGAGCGAGTCGCAGACGCCGGCTTCAGCGTTCGCGGAGCGTGTCAAAGGGAGCAGCATGCCGCCCGTGCTGTCGCGCAAGGCGTCGGCACCCAACTTGGCAGTGCAGCCGGCGTACGGCATGCAGTCCTCCGGCTCGCTCTCCCGCACCCGGTCACAATCGGCAGCGAAGTCCTCGCTGAAGGTTCCCGCCCCTCCTTGGCCAGTCCGCCAGTTCTCTGCGACAAGGCCCCACTCTCCGACCTGCGACGCATCCGCCGTTCCGATGCAGCGCAAGGCGTCTGAGCCTCTGCCGTCAGCCGTCGGTCGCCAGCACTCGCTGTCAGCGGCCTCTCGGCGACCGCAAGTGCACCCTGCCGACATCCCTCCCCTGCCCCCCCTCCCCGGCGCGTCCACCAATTTTCCCTCGCCTGTGCCCCCCACGCAGTCCTCTTCGGCCTCGAACTCGCGCCGCCCAACCCTGACTGGCCTCGGTCCCGTGCCGGAACTCGACCGGCTGCGCATCGTCTCGAACCCGCCGCGCTCGCTCTCCGTCACGCTCGAGCACGCCGACGTCGCGCGCTCGCTCAGGATCGACGTGCCAGACAGCATTACGGCCGGCGGGTTGCTCGAAGTGCTCATACACCGTGGGGACTTGCCATCGGCGCGAACGGGGGAGACGATGCTCAAGGGTCGACTGGCGGTTTGGGAGCGCGGTGACGAGTGGAACGTCGGTGCGTGCTCTCCGCCAAGCAAAGCTTCACCCTTTCTTGTTCTTTGACTGACCTTTTCCCATCTCATGCAGAGCGTCCACTGCGCGACTACGAGGTCCTATCTCAAGTCATCGCTGCTTGGAACCCGGTCAAGCGCGAAAACACGTTCGTCGTCAAGCGCTGCGCCCAGGGCGAGTTCCTCTCGACCCGCGCGATCCCCAATCAGTGTCCAAACGTCATTGGCTGGGTGCAGGTGTTCTCGGCGAGGAAGAAAAAGTGGTCGAAGCGGTTCCTTGAGGTGCGAAACGGCGCGGTTTGTCTGGCGAAGAACGAGCGCGTGAGTGCCGACTTCTTTCCGTGTTTCTACTGTTCAAGGCTGACCTTTCCTCTCGCACGGATTGCAGGGCAAGGACGAGCAGCATCTCTGCACGCTCACAGCGTTCGACTTCTACCTGATGACGCAGGTTCCGGCCAAAGCACCGAAGGGCCACTACTTCGCGCTCAAGAGCCGTGCGTTTCCCCCTTACTTGAATCAGCGTGCCTTTGACTGACCCCTCAGATGCTATACAGAGGACCAGTTCGCGTTTTTTGAGGACTCGTCGGACTACATCCACCTGTTCGCGACGGATAGCCGGACGTTCGAGTCCTTCTACCGCGGCATCCTGCAGGCACGAGTGCGTTTCTCCTCGTATTTCGCTGCGCAAAACCGTGTTGTTGATGTTCTCCTTGCGTAGTCCCACGCACTCCTTTCAAGTAACCCTGGGCTCTTCCAAGCGCTCTCCCCGACGTCCGCCAGCAGCCCGCGCGGGCCCTCCGCCTCCGCCTCGCCCGTCATGGCCGACCTTGCCTCGTTCGGCGCTGTCCGCCGGCCGTCTGCAGGCTCTGGCCTTTCACCCGGCGGCAGCAGCGGCGCGCTGCCGGACGCGAGCAGGTCGCTCTGGCAGAAGGGGTCATTGCTGAGCAAGATGTCGCGCGGCGAGCGCTGATCTGGGCCGGCCCGCGACATCGACCCCAGGCTTGCGTGCCCCACCAACTCTCGGCTACTGCTGTACACTCTCCCATCCCAAGGACGCTGTTTTAGGCTTCGGCTTTGTCGCTCTCGCCTCTTCCAATGTATCGCGCGCAGATGTACCAAATTCCCTCCACCCGCCGCCCCTACTCTTGAGCACCAACCCACCTGTCTGTCGCGTCTCACCCACCAACGGCTCGACCCTTGAAAGCTCTGATCAGGCCAGGAGTGGACGGTCAGATGCGCGTGAGTGATCAAGGCGCATAAGAGACTCGACGCCTTGATATAGCGCTCGACGCGTCTCCCCGGAGTTTTCATCTCGCCCGCCCGCCTCCTCGACCCCTGCCAGCCATCCACCCCCCTCCCTTGCTCCGTGCTCTACTGGTCCTCCCCGCCCTTCGTCCCATGTCGGTCTTCCACACCCCACGCATGCCGGCGTGGTCCCCTCCAGACTCGCTCTCCGGCACACCGACGTCGTCCGCCGGCTCGCTGCCCCGCACGCCGACCGACGACGCGTCGCACCCGCCGCTCAAGCCGTCCGCCGCCGCCGTTCCTCAGCCGGCTAGGGAACGCGACGCGTCGTCGAGCTCGCAGGCACGACCCCAGGCTGCTTCACAACCTCCCAGCCAAGCAGCGCAGCCCCAAGTGTCGAATCCGTCGCAACAGCAGCAGCAGCAGCAGCAAGGACGCGTCGCGGGCAGCAGCTCGACCTCCCAAAACACGCCCCCCCAGCTTCCCCTCGCCCAGCCCTTCAGTCAATCGACGCCTTCGGCGCTCGCAGGCCAGCGCTCTGCACCGCCGTTGCTCTCGCAGCCCTCGGTTCGTCCCTTGCAGCCGTCTCTTGACGCGCCGCACAACACCGCGTCCTCTGTCCCAGCAGCCGCGCCGCGTGTCTTGCCTGTAGCCGGCCCAGGCACACCCAAGCCCAGCACCTCGGCGCTCGCGAGCAGATCTTCCCTCGTACCCCCGCCGCCTCCGGCCGTCGTACGCAAGCGCCGTAAGCGGTCGACGCCCGAGCAGATCGAAGTGCTCGAGAGGCACTTTGCGGCCAACGACCGGCCAACGTCAACCGCGCGCGAGGCTATTGCCAAGGAGCTTGACATGTACGCCCATCCTCGCCTTCTTTGTGCATGACTACGCGCTTTTGCTGACCTGGGTGCCGCTTGTGCGTCTGGGGTGAAACGAAAGGACGGCGCGTCAAGTTCAGATCTGGATGCAGAACCGGCGCCAGACGCGCAAGAAGCGCATGCTCGAGGCGGCCGGCCAGCTCTACCGTCCGACGGCGACGACGGCAGGGCTCGGCGGGCAGCACCCGTCCAGTGACAGTGTGGGATCGATCCCTTCGTCCGAGATGGACGACCTGCCGTTCGACACGGTGTACGGCGCGCGACGCGTCATCAACAAGGAGAACCGACCGCTGCCGGCCACCTCGTCGACGCGCCAGCCGCAGCCTGCTTCAGGCCTGGTCCCGGCAACACCCGCCGTCGCCAAGCCTACAACGCAGTTCGCACAGTCGATTTGCCGGTCGCCGTCTGCTGCGCCGTCGACTTCGCGCATCACGTCAACCAGCGGCGCGACCATTTCCGCGCAGCAGCACCGCAGCACGTCGGACTCGACCCGATCGTCGCACTCCTCGACGACGCTGCTCGACAAATGCGTGCAGAGCCGCGAACTCCCGTTCGTCCACCAGAAGCGGTCCGCCGCGCCTGCCTCCGCGCCCTCGACGAGCGCACTGCCCATCATGGGCTGGCAGGACGAGTTCGAACAGCCCCGCGCGTCGTCGTCGTCCTCGAGCAGCGGGCGCGACGTGTGGCAGCACATGATGTCGGACCCGCCGAGCGGCGGCCTGCTCGAGCTGCACGAGGACGAGGCCGCTACCGCTGCTTCCTCCTCCGACGAGGACGAGGACGTCAAGCCCGCCAAGTTCCGGCGTACATCCTCGACGTCGTCGGCTGCTTCCTCCTCACACCTTCACGTCGGCCACCGGTCGCGCAACCCTTCGCTGCCGGCGCACCTCGAGCCCCGGACAGGCCTGCGCAGGGCACCGTCCCTCGACTGCGCCGCGTCGCGCTCAGGCTCGGCGGGGTCGCTCAAGCGCCCGAGGACGGCGCTGGGGAGGGCGACGCTATCGCTGGACGACGCAATTGACGGGAAGAGCGCCAAGCGGCGGGCGTCAAGGGACAGGAGCGTGGACCGGCCGACCGCCGACGCGGGAGACAAGGCGGCTGGGGGGCCGTTGCCCACGCTGGGCAAAGCCGTGAAGGCACAGTCGGCAAACAACAAGCACGACGCGACGGACGTCGAAGCTGCGCACTTGCTTATGGGCCTGCTGGGGGGGCTCTGACCGGGGACTCTTGTCGGATTAGTTGTGTTACCTCGATGTATGCTTGCTACCTACAGCTCGATGAGGATCTTGCAGGTCGACGAAAGCAAGGCTGGGTGAACAACATAGATCTTACAAGGCAAGACTAGAGCTGACTAAGGGCTACACGAAGGCAGGGAGGGGGACGTCCGCTCAAGCGCCGGTGCGAACGCGCGACGTGCCGTCGTTGGCGCCGTCGGACGCGTCCTCAACCGCCTTGTCGGCATCGGCCTCGGGCTTGCCGTAGTCGATCTCGATGCCGCGCGTGCGGTCGTCGATGATGTTGTCCTTGCTGATGCCGTCGAGCTCCTCTGCCATTCGAGACAGCAAAGTGAGAAGGATCAGCGCGCTGTACCGAAGCGAGAGAGATTGCGCGAGGGCAAGGGAAGCAGACATACGGTCACCGATCTTGCCAACAGGCTCCGAAGGGCGAACGTCGACCTCGTTGTCCTTGAACTCGCCGTCGCCCTCGTTGAGGACAGGGTCGGAGTCGGGGGCGGGCTGCTTGGAGTTGCGGAGCTTGGCGCTGGCGAGGCGAGGCAAAAGGTGCGCGTCAGCCGACGTGCGAAGAACCGCGCGGAGCAGACAGAGACGCACCCTTCAGACATGGTTGCTAGAGGTGAGAGAGTGTTGATTAGGTTGGGCAGGGGTGATGGGAGGAGAGGTGTGATGGTTGAGAGACACCTGGGTGCGATCTAGCGCCCTGCCCATCTTATACACTCGCCCGGCCGCCTGCCGCGTCATCAGAGCCCCTTGCGAGCTCCCGCACGCCCAAAGCGTCAGCAGAAGCGAGTCTGGGTTCGGCGGGGCGGCATCCTAGCGAGCGCGATCATCGAGCTCTTCGATCTCCCCGTCCTCCAGCTCCATTAAACTGACGGAGTCGCCGCTGCTGCGCGCCGCTTTCTGAAACTCCGCCTCCTTGCGATCGCCGTGGGCAGCACTTGGAGCGCCGGCGACGACAGTAGCTTCAGTACTACTACGCGATGGCTGGTAAACGAGATGCATACAACGGACTGGCAGAGGACTACTGGGCGCAGGGAGGTGGGAGAGCGAAGGACCGAAGGGAGGAGTGGAAAATGGAAATGGGGCGGAGCGGCGCCGCCTATTTCATGGTCGGCATGGCCGTCGTCGCCTTCGTGTCAAGCGCGTCCTCTGCGCTCCAGAATGCGGTCGTCGTCTGCTCGCGCAAGGAGGTCAGCCGGTGTTTATCCTGAGCGGGTGGCGGTGCGCACCTTGAGCTGCGTCCAGAAGTCGATGCCGCGCGGGCCGTAGAGCGACGCGCCGCCGAGCACCGAGCCCTTGTTGCCCGACCACGAGAACATGGGGAGCGGGACCCTGCCCACCGCAAACACGGCCAATAAGCAGTGTCAGATCGTGCTCTTCTTGGTCTCGACTGAAGACAGTACGCACGGGATTGGGGCGTTGATGCCGATCTGGCCGGCCTCAACGTTACGCTCGAACTTGCGCGCGGTCGCGCCCGACTGGGTGAAGATGGCGGTGCCGTTGCCGTCTGCGTGGGGGATAAGAGGCGATGTCAGTCTTGGGGCGCTTCAGTGAAGATGGTTAGAAGACGAACAGTGGTTTCGGTTGATCAAACTGATGGCATCATCCAGCGAGTCGGCTTTGACGACAACGAGGACCGGGCCGAAAATCTCCTGCCTGCTCGTTTCAGCAAGACCGTTAGCAGTTTGATGGCAGAGGCGTTCATCAAGGGCCCAGGGACGCACTTGTAGCACTCCATGTCGGTCGTGGCCTCGATGATCGTCGGCCCGACAAAGTTGCCGTTTGGGAAGCCGGGCACGGACGGCTTGCGGCCGTCGAGCAGGATGCGGCCGCCCTCGTCGGCGCACGACTGGATGAGGTGCTCGACGCGGTCGCGGGCGGCGGGGGTGATCAGAGGTCCAACCTCGGTCGCCGGGTCGAACCCGCTGCCGACCTTGAGGCCCTTTGCGCGCTCGATCAGGCCATCGATCCACGTCTGCGAGTCGCCGACGGTGACGAGTGTCGAGAGCGCCATGCACCGCTGGCCGGCCGCGCCGAACGCAGCGCCGACGATGGCGTTCAGCGAGGCGTTGGCGTTGGCGTCGGGCATGAGGATGGCGTGGTTCTTTGCGCCGAGGTTGGCCTGCACGCGCTTGCCGTGCTTGCTGCCCTCCTCGTAGATGTACTTGCCAGCGATATCTCCGCCCACGAACGTGACGGCCTTGATGCGCGGCTCCTCGGCGATAAACTCGACGGGGCCGCGCGTGCCGTTGATAATGGAAACGACACCCTTGGGCGCGCCGGCGCGCTCGAGCAGCTCAACGAGGATAGCACTCGCGCCCGGATCGCGCTCTGACGGCTTGAGCAAGAGCGTGTTGCCAGTGGCGACCGACATGGCCATCGACCAGAGGGGGATCATGGCAGGGAAGTTGAAGCTGCGAATCGGAAACGTGCTCAGTGCAGGTCAACGCGCAGCAGCTTGCGAAAGAGGCGGCAGAAGATACGCACGGGCAGATGGCAGCCGTCACACCGAGCGGAACGCGGCGGGTATACGTATCCATGTCTTTGGTGACCTCGATGTGGTCGCCGAGGAGCAGGCTCGGGATCCCGCACGCCGTCTCGACGACCTGCAGCCCGCGCAGGACGTCGCCCTTGGCGTCGGCGAAAGTCTTGCCTTGCTCGAGCACGATCGAGCGTGCGATCTCGTCGTGGTACTCGCGGATGAGCGCCTGGAATCTGCGTGCCCGAGGGAAGCTCGTCAGTCACTGCTTCAGGCCAGCCTGCAGATGAGGTGAGGTTAGTGCGGCGCACTTGAGCATGACGGCCTGGCGTTTCAGCACGCTCGACAGCGACCACTCGTCAAACGCCTCTTCGGCCTTGTCGACGGCCCTGCGCATGTCCTCCGGCGCCGTCTCGGGGACCCTCGACAGCACCTTCTGCGTCGACGGGTCGACGATGTCGATGAAGCTGCTCGCTGCGCCTGCCGTCCACTCGCCGCCGATCAGGTTAAACGACTGCCCGCCGTCGACCGTCGTGCCTTGCCATTGGTGCTGGAGAGTAGTGTGCGAGTAGGAGCGGGAGATCAGACGGCTCGACGCGAGCAGGCGGGGTCGGAGGAGGGAGGTCATGCGGGAGGAGGACAGGTTCGGACGAGACTGAGCCGGCGAGCGCACGCGAGGATCGTCGACGGTCAGTCTGGGATCCCTGCTCCTTGGCCAGAAGAGAGCGTCCGCTACGTACGATGAGAGAGTGTGATAGCTAGGATGGGAAGGGACAGAGAAGAACGGAGCATCGGTCGCGCCCTTTCTTGACCATCGTCGCGTCGGCTCGGGACGAGCGTCGGCTAGGCGCGCCGCGTCAAAGTCCAATCCCGCGCGCAGCACTCATGCATGCGACCGCGGCCACGACCACCTTCCTCCACTTCGGCCAGTCCCGACGACGGCGACGTCTCACGACAGGGCATGCGGAGCAGCGCGGGGCGGATGGATCATCTTCCAAAGGACTGAAGACGGGCGTGTCACATCGATGACCATATCCCTGGCAGCCCCCAGACCTCGTCCTCCACACCATCTACTTCAGCAATCCCATCTCTCGCCAGCGCTTCTCCCGACCCTCGTCGCGCCAGCTCACAGGCTCAGTACCGTTGTCCGCAGCGACGATCGGCACCGTCGGCTTCATCCCGAGGCCCCTGCGCCCCTCTGCCGCCGTGCGCTTCACCTGAACCGGGTCAACCCGCCCTTCGTCGACTGAGCTCCCGAGCGCCTGGCCGGGCGTCCAGCCGTGCTTGAGCAAGAGAGCGTGCCCAACGTTGGTAGAGGGCAGCGGGGTTGACGTAGTATGGCCGGGATGCGGGGGACGCGGCTGAGCGGCAGCGACGACGCTGGTCGAGGATGGCGAAGGGCTGGCCAAGGTAGGAAAGGAGGGGTGTATCGCCCGCCGTGCCGCTGCTCGGTCGATGTACGGTGCTCTCTTGTTGGCAGTTTCCTCTGCGTCGTTCTCGTCCTCTGCAAGAGGCCGCTGCGCGTCCTGCATCTCACCGGCTCCTCGCTTTCGACTCGACATCGACGATGAGGAAGGCTTCAACATGTCGTGCTTGAGCTTCAAAAGCCGCTCGCGCGAGTTGAGGCCGGCGAACGGGTCAACCGTCGGCAGATCGGAGCCCCTGGACGAGGGCGAGGGCGGGCAGTCCGGCGGGAGCGAAGTCGGGATGAGCGACGCGGCCAGCGAGAGCGAGCACTCGTCACAAGGCAGGCCGGGGTGCAAATGGACCTACGTTGAAAGCTCAAGGTCAGTATTAGTTCTGGCAGGTATTCTGACGTGAACTCGTCAACAGGTCGTTGCGACGGCGGAATACAACACGCACTTGGAAAGACGTGCCTCCGACGCGCACAATATCGCCGTGAGACAGGTCGGCCGGTAAACTCGCGACCTTGGCCTCGCTCAGGCGCTCGCTCTTGCCCTTCCCGCCGCGCTTGAGGAACGTGCCGTGCGTCGAGCCGAGGTCGACGATCGCCCACCGCCCGACAACGGGCTCCTCCACCGCTGCTTGAGCTGGCGCGGCGCGCTCCGTAGGCAGGGAGGGGTCGTCAAGGTCGACGTAGGCAGCTCCCCAGCCGCCGTCGTCGGCCGTTGCATCTTCGGCTGCGCTAGGTTCTGACGGCGGCTCGTAGTAGATGACGGCGTGCGTCTTGCTAGCTCCCGCCCCCAAGAGCTCATCAGCACCGGCCTCCAGCCTATGGACTCCAACGAGAAGAAGACGAAGAGCGCACCTGACCTCCATCTCGCGCAAGCGGATCCTGCCCTCCTCAGCGCCAACCTGCCGATCCCGGCCGAGTGAGTACCCATCGGGCTGGAGCGACGAGAGCGTCGCGAGCCGCTGTTCCTTCGGCAAGCAGGTCGACGAAAGGCAGAGCAGACGCAGGACCTCTTGCTTGCTTGTGCTTGCTGTCGCGGGTGGCCGATAGGCAGAAGAGGATGTCGCTAAGGCAGGGTCTTCCGATGAAGAGGGGAAGGCGTAGAGCGCCGGGTCGTTGTAGTCCTCCTGCTGCTCCTCCGCGAGTCCTTGCCGCCCGTCCGTCGCTGAGCACGGTGTGTCGTCGACCAGCTCACCCTCCTCGAGTTCGCCTTCATCCGCAGCGGAGCCAGCTGGCGTGTCCGACGCAGCAGCAGCAGCAGCAGCAGGAAGGTAGCGGTACTCGCCCGTCGCGCCGTCGTACTGCGCCCAGAGCTGGCGGACGGGGTTCCAGAAAAGCCCGTACGAGGCCACGTACTGCCATGTTGAGGGAGACGGGGCTGCCGTAGTCGTCGTTGAAGAGCTGCTTGTCGCCATGCGGCACAAAGGACGGCAGGGGGCGAGGTCGAGTCGGCGTGGTGGGCGTCGATAGGAGGAGGCGCAGTTGTCCGCTCGAACTGCCGTCTTGCACTACGCCCTTGTACTTACAGGGTCACTTCGAGCTCTCGCGGAGAAGAGAGTGTGATATACGATTGCATACAGTGTCTTGACAAGAGGCGAGAGGCAGGGATCAAGTTACAACATGAGCGGTCGGCGCCCAGAGCGCTCCATCATCCCGTCCGCGGCACCGTCCGACATTTCTGCTGGACCTCGCTGCCATGAGCTTCCAAGCTGATGCGCATCTGTGGCAAGGCCTTGTCCGGCACCCTTGCAAGCCTGGGCGTTTTACCCTCCGTGGCCTGCCCTCATCCCGCACCCACGCGAGCGTCGAGCGCATCCTGACCCAAGGGCCCTCAGGCATTGCCCTCGGCCTTTTTGTACTCGTCCGTGATCTTCTCGTAGTCGCCCTTCTGGCCCTCGACCTTGCCGTCGCCCTTAGTCGGGTTCTCGTTCGCTGCGGTTCAAAATAGGCGCCGTCAGCGCGACCAAGGTGGGAGGAGGGCGCAAGGATAGACGGACCGCTGCCTGAGAAAGCTGATGACGAGCCCGCGTCTGCGTACGCCTGCTTGATGGCTTCGTGGTCTGCGGCGGACGCCTGGACCTTGTCCTCTGCATACCGGTCGATGCGCGTGGTCAGCTTGACGTGTATACATGCGAGGCGAGAGCAGAGGTGGACGACGGACGGGAGATGCGGCCAAGGGGGTCCTCAGAGCCGGTGGAGGTCGAAGAAGCTTTGCTGTCCAATCGATCAGAGCGTCGACGGGCGATGTGCGAGGCGAAGGACACGCGGCGGGGGGGTAGCGGCGCATAGGTTGAAGGGAATGCGGCGCGCAGGCAGGGCGGACGAGCGAGCGAGCGGATGAGGATGCTGAGCTGGGTCAGCAGCGTCGTTTCGTGATGTGTAGGTGGAGAGAAGGGCTCACCCAGACATCGTGTAGTGTTGAGTCGAGCCACTGAAAGTTGTGGGTTGTTTTAAAGGTTGTAGAGGTGTTGGGACGGAACGAGGGCGAGAGGTAGCAACGCTGGCGAACTTCGAGCTGCCTCATCAGCTCACGCCCTCCTCGAGCTCGCGCGTCATCGAGTCCCAGGCAAGTCTGAGGAGATGGCCTGAACGTCAAACTCCAGCTGGCTCCTGGGCCGATTAACAGGGGTCTTGCGATCATCAACAAACGTTCATCACAGAGGCTCAGCCGGATTGTGGAGCCGCGTCGGAGTTCTCGAGACTCACCCGTCCACATCCACCAAACGCCTGCGCTCATGCTCCCGTTCGCCTAGACGCCCAGGAACCTCTTGACGAGCGCGAAGACCAGCTCGCGCTTCTCGTGCTGCACCGAGCGGTTCGCGCCGGGGACGACGTGCAGCTCGACCTGGGACTTCTCGCCTGACGCGAGGTCGGCGTCAAGGGACGTGCGGATCGCAAGCGACTGGGCGAGCGGGCATAACCAGTCCTGCGTGCGCGCACATAAGGCGGCAAAAGTACAGTGCCACAGGGCGAGGGGCGGGATGTCGGTCAGAGAAGGTCCGTCCAGGCGCACCTCTTGACCAACAATGATGAGCACCTTCAGCCCCCGCACGAGCAGCCGAACCCTGTAGCCGAACTACATCTCGTCCTCCTAGTATAGCACGCTGTATGTCTCGACCCCAGGGTACGCCTCGCTCCCGGATCGCAGCGCTTTGTCCGCGCCAAACGTCTCTGCGTACAGCGAGACGCGCGCGCGACCTTGATGAGCAGCCATTCGACGTCGCCCGCGATCGTGGCAGAAAAGACCTCGATGAGAATCGCGGGCGAGGCGGATGGCGCTCTATACAGGCGGGCTTTGAGATTGGCCAGGGTGGCCTCTTCATGGTGATCTGCAACTCAAGCGCAACGGTCGGCGCGGAAGCAGGTTTATCATTGAGCTCGAGTGTACGTCCAAAAGAGGGACGTACGAGAAGGCGCCGTTTCGCGCACACTTGAGACCGCATCGATTAGCACGGGCTTCGCAGGCAACGTAGAGAGGACGTACATGAGCCCCTCCAGAGGACAAGGAGGTTAGTATAACTACCCTCGCGCGTAGACCGCCGCGCGCTCGCCGACGCGCGATCCCCGCCGGGCCGCCCGTGCCGCTTGCACCGCCCAAGGAACCCGAGTTGACCACCGGATGAAGGGTTCACTGGGTCAGCGCTAACAGGGTCGGACGGGACGAGCTGCGCGAAGGAGGATCGGTCAGCCTGACGGCGGTTCGCGCGCAGCAGCGATGCTCGGTATGAGCGTATGAGACGCAAAAGCTTGCAGCCTGCGAGCCGCGAAAGCAGGTGTACGCCACGTGAAGAGAAGTCGGGCGAGAGGAGAGTGCTGAGAAGCGCCGCTTGGCGGTTGTCAGCGGGACAGCAGCTGAACGCGAAGGGCTGCGCGACGCACCCTCGAGTCCCCGTCGACCTAGGCTGAGCGCAACGACGTCGTCGACTACAGCCGATCATCAGGATGCGGGGGCTGTTTGCAAGGGGGCGGACCGCGAGTCAGCGTTAGTCTGGGCCTTCTGCGCGCGCACCGTACTGCGGTGGGATGCGTCGTCCGACGTAGAAGCCCGTCCCCGGAAGTGAGGTGTCACTGGACATGAGATGTACGTCCGGGAGGATCTAGGCGGCGCTGCGTTCTGACATACAGCAGGAAAAGACAGCGCGGGCCTGACGGGCCAGGGCGAGCGGGTCGCGATGTAAGTATGCACGGATCCCATGGCTGGCGGGCGCTCGGACTACGCAGTAACGACGAAGGCTCTTACCGCAGGCACGCCGCCCGCGCTCAGCCCTCCGGCAGCATCCTCCCGCCCTTCCCTCCAGCCAAAGCACGCGGCGCAGCCAACATCAACCATGTCCAACGCCGTCCAGTCCTTCGGCAAGGGCGCGCTCCGCATCGCCAAGAACTACACCCGAGGCTACTCGGACACCCAGGTCCGTCCCCGGCTGGGAGCTCGCCCAGCCCCTGCGCCCGCGCCTCCCATCTCGGACGGCCCCTGCTCGGCCCGAGGGCTCGATAGCGGTCTACCGCCTGGCCGTGTGGCAGCAGCAGCCGGTCTAGGAGCAGGAGGGCTGGGCTGGATGCGTCGAGCTTCAAGGGCTAACTCGTTGTTCCTGCTGCCGCACCCCGCCTCTCCTTGTCCGCCGGCCCCTGCGCCCGTCAACCCCTCACCTGTCATCCAACTCTCAGACCAAGGTCCGCGATGCGACGTCGAACGACGCGTGGGGCCCGTCCGGCACGCAGATGAACGAGATCGCGCAGTTGACGTACAACCAGTCCGTCCCACCGTACCCTTGCTCGCTTGGCCTCTCGGCCGTCGGCAGTGACGCACGCGTACGGACATACACGCTGATCAACCGTCCTTGCTCTCCGCTCTGGTGTTGCTCCCGCTGCCGGCCCCTGTGCTGCGATGGTGCTCTCGCGTGCGCAGGAACGACTTTGTCGAGATCATGGAGATGCTCGACAAGCGGCTGAACGACAAGGGCAAGAACTGGCGGCACGTCTTCAAGGTCTCGTCCCCTCCTCACCGCTACATCCTCGAGTAGAGGCTCAGCAGCTGACGTTCAAGGCTGCGCAATAAGGCCCTGACGGTGCTCGACTACATCCTGCACTCGGGGAGCGAGAACGTCGTCATCTACTTCAAGGACAACCTGTACATCATCAAGTCCGTCCCCTTCCACCTCATCCCCTGGACACACGCATGCTGACTTCTTGCCTGCTTACTCGCTCGCAACGCGAATTAGGACGCTGAAGGAGTTCGTCTATGTCGACGAGGCCGACAAGGACGTCGGCGCCAACGTCCGCCAGAAGGCCAAGGACATCACGAACCTCTTGATGGACGAGTCGCGCCTGCGCGAGGCCCGCAGGAGCAGGGGTGCGATGGCGGACCGGATGACGGGCGGGCCGAGCAGGCGGCAGGATTCGTTTGACGAGGACGAGAACGCTAGGCGGTGCGCGCGCGCTTCCCTTCGTTGCTGCGCATCTGGCCGTGCGGTGCACTGACCCGCGCTCGCTTTGTTCTCCCATCACGCTTGCAGACGCGACCAGCAGAACCGTGCAAAGCAGTCGCGCCGGCCGGGCGGGACGGAAGACGACGACCTGCAGCGCGCGATTCAGGAGTCGCTGGCCATGGACAACAGCGATGAGCGGCGGCGGCGGGAGAAGGAGTGCGACTCTCCCTTCGGCCTCCTCCCATTCGTCGAACGCCCAAACTGACCGACCGTCTTTCATCTGCCTGTATCTAACCAGGGAGGAGGAGCTGCGCAAGGTGCTTGCGCTGTCCGAGACGGAGGAGGCCGCCCGCAAGCGCGAGGAGGACGAGCGCATCCGCAAGATCGACGAGCAGAATTCGAAGGCGCTGTTTGACGACAGCTTGCAGATGTGCGTCTCTCTTCCGCTTTCCCTCACGCGCAGGGACGCTGACGCGGGTATTTGAGCGGGTGCAGTCAGGGCCAGAACGCTTATCAGGGTGTCGACCTGTTCGCGCAGCAGACGGGATACCAGCAGCCGCAGCAGACCGGATTCCAGTCGCAGTTCAACGTGTGTCCACTCACAACACCCTTTGTTCCGGCTTGAAGCTCGTCGCCTAACGCCTCGTCCGCTCGCAGCCCTTCTACCAACAGCAGCTACTCGAGCAGCAGCAGCAACAAGCAGCAGCCCAGCAACAGGCCTACCTTCAAATGCAGTACCAGGCCGCGCAGGAGCAAGCGCAGCGCGAACAGGCGGCCGCGCAGCAGCAGTACTTCCTCCAGCAGCAGCAACTCGCCCAGCAACAGCAGCAGCTCCTGCCTCAGCCGACAGGGTACGGCAGCAACAACCCGTTCGCGCCCGGCTTCCAGAGTACGCCCCAGCAACCGCCGCCGATGCCGTCGTGGACGAGCTTCCAGAGCCAGAGCGCGGTCGACACCAACTTCCTCCAGCCAACGACCACCGCCAGCCCGGCACCTGCCGCCAGCCCATCCAGGCAGAGCCCGGCGCCGCAACGCGGGCCGAGCAAGGCGGACACGGAGAACGCGCGGCTGGCGTCGCTCCTCGCGAACGGCCGGTGCGTCATTGCGCGCGCAGCTTCTGCGCGATCACTCGACTGACCTCCCTGTGAACCTCCTCCTCTTGGCGCGCAACAGCGAAGACGGCCTGGACACGTTCGGCAACGTCGGCGCGCTGCGTGTGCCAGCGCACTACTCGAGCGGTGGGCTCATCAGCCATCAGACGGGCGCCAACAACCCGTTCGGCGCGGCGAGGGCCCAGCAGCAACATCAGCAGCAGCAGCAGCAGCAGTACCAGGGCGGGGCGAGCGGCAACCTGGTCGACTTCTGATGAGGGCGTGATATGTGATTCATGATGTGTCGTTTGCTTTGATGAAAGGAAAGACGACGCGCCTCCTTTTGTCTTGGGCACGCGTCGCCTCTTCTTCGCGCGCCCCTCCGCCCTTCATCCCCCCATCCTCCCCCTTCTCCCTCCCGCCTTCCCTCCCCCTCTCGCAAAGGACGCTCCTCTGGACAGGACTCCCCCCTCCCCCCCACCCCTTCACCGCCTTTTCCTTACCTCTCAACACCGCCCACTTCTTCCCCGCGACACTCAGACGGGCCCTCCACCGAAACCTCCTCACCCTTCCATAGCACGATGCACGTCCTCCCCTCCGCCGTCCTTTCCCTCCTCGCTCTCTCGTCCGTCGCCTCGGTCAGTGCCTCGGGCCTACACGGCGCCGATCGCAAGCACTGGTCGCGCAAGCACGCGTCCGTCGCCGCTGCCTCGCGCTCGCACAGGGGCAACAGCAGCAGCAACAACAGGGAGGACCGGCGCGCGCCCATCGTCATCCCCGCGTCGTTCCCCAACGTCGGCCAGGCCGACGGCGACAACGCTTTCACCGCCAAGCGCGAGATGCAGCGTGCTGCTGCCGAGCAAGGGCCGAAGCGCCGTGCGGCCAAGTGCAAGGCGAGGACCGCGGCTGCCGCTAGCCCGACCGCCAGCACCAAGGCCAAAGCGTCGACGACGAGCAGCCAGCAGGCGGCGACGTCATCCTCCCAGCCTGCTGCAGCGGCGACGTCGCCGGTCCAGGAGACGTCGACGTCCGTAGAAGCTGCCGCCCCTACGACCTCGATCAAGGCCGCCGCTGCCCCGACCACCTCGTCCAAGGCCGCCGCTGCCCCGACCACCTCGTCCAAGGCCGCCGCCGCCCCGACCACCTCGTCCAAGGCCGCCGCCGCCCCGACCACCTCGTCGTCCGCCGTCGCCGCTCAGACCTCGTCCTCGGCTGCCCCCGCCGCTGAGTCCACCACGGCGGTCAGCACGTCGTCCTTCCTGCGCGGCTGGTCGTCCTCGTCTTCCAGCTCGTCTTCGGCGCTCGCCAACGCCCTCTTCTTCACGCCCCTCGCCACCGTCGACCTTGCGACCGCGCTCAAGGCCGAGAAGGGCAAGGCCGGGCCTATTGGCAACGCGCCTGACGGCACGCAGGCCATGATCGCTACGTACCCTGCTGGCCAGGTTGGCGGAAGCAGCGCCTGGTCGTACTACTCGAACTACCAGCCTTCGGTGCTTCAGGTCCGTTCCCTTTCATTCGTCCGACGCCCCTTGTTTCTCTCTTTCATCCCTTGTCCAGTCTTTCGACACGTCACGAGCAACGGCTGACCATGATGCACGCTCGTAGGACGCGACTGAGGCTGTCCTTGGCTACTCCGTCTACTTCCCGGCCGACTTCGAGTGGGTCAAGGGGGGCAAGCTGCCTGGCCTCTTCGGCGGCGAGCCCGGTCAGTACGGCTGCTCCGGCGGCGAGCAGTCGCGACGCAACCTGTGTTGGTCCGCGCGACTCATGTGGCGTGCGGACGGCGCGGGCGAGGTCTACACCTACCTGCCCGAGACGGACGGCAACTCGGCTGCGTGCGACGCGAGCGGCAAGGGCGCGTACTGCAAGGACGCGACGTACGGCCTGTCGTTCGGCCGGAAGAACTTCTACTGGAAGGCCGGCGAGTGGAACAGCGTGCAGGAGCGCGTCAAGCTCAACACGGTCGGCCAGAGCGACGGTGCGTCTTCCTCTCGTCCGCTACCCCCCCCCCCCCCCTCCCTCTGACGCTGACGAGGGTTACTCGCACACAGGCTCGATCACCCTCACTGTGAACGGCGTGGACGCTGTGACGGCGTCTAACCTTGAGATCCGCACGTCGGAGACCTCGGGCTTCAACGGCATCTTCATGTCAACGTGCGTCCTCCCTCTCAATCTTCTCCGCTGAGCGGCGGGCGGGAAACTGATAGCGCGGGCGTACACACTTTCTCGACGAACAGGTTCTTCGGTGGCAGCGACGCCTCGACCTGGTCGCCTTCGAGCGAGCAGAAGACGTACTTCTCCGACTTCTCCCTGGGCGTGCTCGCCTAAACCCGCGCGATATCGCTCGCTGGGCTCCGCCTCCTTCTCAAAGCGCTTGCGCATCTAGAACTCCCTTCCGGCCAGGAGCAGGCAGCGCCTCTCCCTCGTGCAGTCCTCGACGGACCCCCGGAACCCCTCTTCCCTCCCTCTTTGCTCTTTGGGAAGCGCTCTGAGAGCGCCCACGTTCGCTCCAGCCTGGATCGCTGGCGGACGCTGCTTTTGACGACTATACAGGCCTTGGGCTGGAACCCGGGCTGATGACATGACCTTTCTTCACGCTTTACTGTCTTTTGCCCGCGAGGCTGGCGGCACGGCCGGCTTCGAAGGCAGGAAAAAAGGGCGGTCCTCAAACTCGCAAGGCAGCCCGATGGATTGCGGCAGTTTCATTTTAACAATCTCGCTGCGACAGCTCGACGACACTTTCTTCCTTGTTTCAGATCTTACTCGGCCTTGGGCTCGCCCTCGGCCTTAGCGGCCTTCTTGGCCTTCTTCTTGTCGACGCGGAGCTTGGCGGCGATGAGCGCCTTGAGCTCGTCGTCCTTGACGGCCTTCTCGCTCTTGATCTTGTCGGCGGCGTACCATGCGGGCGCGGGCGAGAGCAGCAGCGGGCCGGCGGGCAGGAGGGCGATCGTGAAGAAGAACTGGGCGACGGTCGAGCCCTTCTCGGTGCTGACGACGTCGTACGGGCGGAGCAGGCCGTGCTGGACCGCCTCCTGCACGCCCATCCGCGCGCGCTTCTCGTCGTCGAGGCAGCGCAGCGTGAACGGGAACGCGCCCGCCTTCTTCTGGATCTCGGCAAACGTCGTGCGCGACGTCTTCATCTTGAGCTGGTATGTGATGTCCGACTTCTTGAAGATCGTCGTCTTGGCCTCCTCCGGGCGCGCCTTGCCGTCCGCCGAGGTCGCGATCAGGACGTCGACACCGTAGACCTCGCCCTGCTCGAACGTCGGGTTGTTCTCGGACGTCTTGGTGTCGGCCGACGGGTTGAGGATGATGCGCTTGGGGCCGTCCGGGACAAATTGCAGGTGCTGCGCAGTGATGCAACGGCCCAGGTCAATGAGGCATCCTGCACAAGTCACGAGGGGAAGGGACGGACGTTGCACGAGAGCTGGCCCTCGACCGGCGTGCACTCGAACTCCTTAGCGACCTTGGCGACACCCTCGGTGACGTCGTAGCCCTTGCCACCCTCCTTGACGAGGCGCATCTACGGTCCCAAGCGTTCCAGAAAGCACAGTTCCGAGCAGACAAAGGAGAGCGGTTGAGGAGGAAGGGTCAGTCTGCGCTCTGCGAAGGAACGGCGAGCGCGAGGGGGACGCACAGCAGCCTGCGCAGCCTGGTAGGCGGCCTCAACGACCTCGGCCGAACGGCCCTCGACGGGCTTGGAAGACGAGGCACCAACAACGACGGTCTCGGCGTGGACAGAGGCGTACTGCGAGCGGGCCGAAAGAAGGAAGAAGCAGTGTGTCAGTTCCTTGTCCTCTGACTCCGAAGACAGCTCCCCCGCCGTGATCCGCTGGCAACTTCCACGAGCGAGGCCATCCCCAGAGCCGCAGCAGAACCCTCTAGTCTAGAAAAGCAAGAGGGACGCACGCCGTCAATGTGGGCTCCAAGCTGGACCTTGACAACGTCGCCCTCGGCGAGAGCAGCGAAGCCGGTGTCGCTCGGGAGGGGCGAGACGTGCGAGACAGTGTTGTTGACCGAGACGGCGGTCGGGAACGCGATGCCCTTGGTGACCTTGGCGCCGCCCTTCTTGTTGTAGACGGCGGCGGCACCCTCCTCGATGAGCTTGTCGCCGAGCGTGCAGAGCTCGAGCAGCGTCTTGCCGGCGGTGATCTCGGGGATGAGCTGCTCCAGGACCTTGCCGACGATGGTCGAGGCGGTCTGGTACTTGGTGACGCTGGCGATCGCGATGGCGAGGGGACAAGAATGACGATGGACGAGGCGGCAGCAGCAGCAACGCAGAAGGCAGCAGGCAGGTAGGGAGGGTTCAGCCCGCAGGTCAGGCGAGCAGCCGCAGCGGCGACGTACGTGTCGTTGGAGAGGCCCTCCTCCTTCTTCTCGTCGACGGCCTTGGGGGCCTTGGCCTTCAGCTGAACCTGCTCGGTGGACATGATGGGTTGAGATCTGTGTGTTGGTGGCAAAGGGAGGGGTTAAGGTATGGAAGGCAGGGGGAGATCCAGCAGAGCTGAAAAGTCGATGCGGCCATCAGCCAGGGCAGTGATTACGATTGGTCAGCAGCATGTTACTTTTGACCAATGCACCCATCGCAGCATTGGTCTAGCCCGGCTGATGATGATGATGCCCTTGACGCCTCCACCGCCCGTTCGCCCATGCTGCCCTCCCTCGCCAGGTTCTCTGCCCACGTCGCAGCAGTCAGTCCGCAGGCTCGTTACGCTCGACCCGTCTCTCTCGTGTTCGGGTGGCGGCCGGGTGCTGACGGCAGGCTGACGCGCTCTCCCCCTGCAGGTCCCCCGCCTTCGCCTCTACACCGGCGGTCCCCTCTGCTCCCTCTGCGAGGACGCCAAGGAGGTCCTCGCGCAGCTCCAGCACCCTCCCGCCCCCGCTTCCTCGCCGGCCTTCACGCTCGAGCTGTACGACATCCGCAAGACGGCCACGGACGACGACGCGCGCGCGCTCGAACGCAAGGCATGGCGCAGGCTGTACAAGTGGGACATCCCGGTCCTGCACGTCCTGCGCGGACAACCGACGACGCAGGCGGACGATGGGGGGGAGGAGCTCATGCGCCACAGGATCGACAAGGACAAGCTGCTCGCGATGCTCGAGCAGGAGCGGGCGCGGCTCGCGACGGCCGCGGGGGGTGGTCAGCAGCAGTAGACGGCGGCGCGTGGCTCCCTTCGACGTCGAGCCGGCGGGACGGCGAGAGTAGCAGCAGCGGAGGCGATCGTGCTGGGGCTGGTGGATGGGGCAGGGAGGTGTACAGGAGAGGCATGGACTCGGAGTGGGCAAGCAGCAGCAGCGCGCAGAGCCGTGCCTGGGAGGATGGGCCTCGGCCGCAGGCTTGGTCGTGGGACGATAGCCATACCTCGTCGAGTAACCGTCGACCGTCCATGTGGCAGGATGACAGTCACAAGGACACGCAGGGAGGATGGGCAGAGGCACCTCAGCCGAAGCACACCCGCTTTCGTGAGTCCGCCCCTTGCCTCGATGCGCAGTTGTCGATGGCTGATGAGCGCTCTGCCCGGTCTGCAGGTTCCGACTCGGTCGCGTCCACGTCGTCAAATATCTCGCGCATATCGGAGATGCTTCGCCCTCAGTCGCTCAGTCCGCTCAAGGCCAGGCAGACGCCCTCGAACTCGCCCGAGGTGCAGTTCAACAGACGTTCGCTCACCTCGCCTCCAGCCAAACGTCGTCGGCTGTCGCCTTCGCCTGCACCCTCGAGAGGCTCTTCTCCCGACGTGATGCCTCCACCGCAAGGGGGTCCTCCGCCTTGGCGCACCGCCCTCGGCCGATCCTTCTTCGACCTGCCCGCCTCGCTTGAGTACCTTGCGTCCGACTCGCTCTTTGCCGACCCTCTCGAACAAGACGCCTACGCCACTGCGCTGCGAGAGACTTTTGCCTCCTTCTGTGCGCGCCCCGTTGGCGGACTGCGCGGCGAGGGCGCGCGGTGGGAGGGCGAGACGTGGGACGAAGTGGACGCGTTCCTCGACGGCGAGGACGCAGATTCGGGCTGGGCCGTCCAGCCGCCTCCAGCCGAGCCCGAGGGCGAAATCGGCGGGTTCATCATCGACGACGTCGGCGACCAGTCCGCCGCGCTCATCGCGACGCCGCCGGACTCGCCGGTGCTCTCGACGGCTGAGTCGAGCGCGGCCATCGAAGCCTCGCCCGTCAAGCGCGCGCCGCACCGTAGCTGGCGGGCGCCGAGGGCCGTCGAGTACAACGCGGTGGCACTCGAGGCGGGCGCGATGGGCGTCGCGGGCGGAGGTGAGGAGGTCGTCAAGGCGGCGCCGGCCAAAAAGGTGTCAAAGCGAGCGAGGCTCAAGGCGCTGCTTCCTCCCAGGTGCGTTTCGCTACCCATCGTCCAATCGTGCCAATGCTGACGGAGAGGTCTTGGGCATTCGCAGGACGTGCTTCAACTGCGGCGGCGAGGGCCACATCATCGCCGAGTGCGAGTTGCCCATCTCGCGCCCGCGCATCAACGCCGCTCGCGCCGCGCACGACGAGCTCAAGATGAGGGCCGAGGCAGACGTCGCCGCCGAGTTCGGGTCGGATGACGACGACGTGGACGGCGCAGGCGGGCGGACGGATGACGGCGCGTTCGCAGGCCGCTTCTGGGATGTGTACGTCGAGACGGAGTGGCGGCTCGAGCAGCTCGAGACGCACGTTCCTGGCAAGCTGAGCGAGGCGCTGAGCGCGGCGCTGAAGGAGGGCGAGCCGGAGGAGGAGGAGGTCGGCAGCTGGATCTGGAAAGGGATGGCGCGCTGGGGTTACCCACCCGGATGGATCGCAGTCGAAGGTACGTTCGTCCCGCTCTGTTCCGTGGGCTGGTCTCACGGCGTCCTTATACCTGGCAGACCCGAGGGAGACGATCCGCAAAATGGTCAAGGGCAAGCGCATCACGCGCGAGGAGAACGACTCGGACGACGAGGACGACGAGCTGCTCATCTTTGAAGACTCGGCCGACATCCCCAGCGCCAAGTCGACGCTCGACCTCAACGTCATCGCTGAGGCGTCACTCGATCCAGCTGAGGAGTCGCTTCTGCGAGCCGCTTCCTCAGGCAGCTCACCTGCGCCTATCGATCCTTCAGGCCCACCGTCCGAAGGACCCGCACCGGAGACGACCAAGCTCAAGCGGTGGGCGACCTATCCAACCAAGCTCTTTTCCTCCGCCCTCTTGCCGCCCTTCGTCCTCGGCGATGGCCACCCCCGTCCTCTGCCGCCGATGGAGTCCGAGGCAGACCGGCGCAAGCGCATCTGGAATAACCTCCAGCGCTCGAAGCTCGCCGAGCAGCAGCCTGGGCCCGGCGAGCGCGGCGCGGCCACGGGCGCATACGGATTCGCATTCAAGGCGCCGGAGGGCATGCCGGCGTGGCCGACGTATCCGAGCGCGAAGGCGTCCGGCTTGCCTGCGCGGCCGTCCGACATCTGGAGCAGCAGCTCGCTCCCTCCTCGACCTCCACCCCCACCGCCATCGCCTCCTCCCGCTCCACCGCCCCCTCCATCTCCTCCACCTCGTTCACCACCGCCGCCATCGCCGCCGCAGAGCATTCGGCGCATGGTCTCGCACTCGCCAGTCAGAGCCACAGTCACGCCGCGCTCGGCCTGGGTCGACTCGCCGCCGACGCGGACGACGACCGCAAGCGACCGTTGGGCGCCTCGCTCGCCGGTGTTTGATCGCCGGGTCCAGTACGAGGAGCAGGCGCAGAGATGGGAAGGGCATGCGCCGTACGGGCGGGAGGGGGAGGTCCATCGGCTCCCTACACGACGGCGGCAGCCCTCGCCGCTACCATCTCGATACGCAACCGACTGGCGCCGCCCGGGGTGGGCGCAGGACCCTCAGGATCATTCGCACATTCACAACTCCGGGCCTTCTAGTCGGGCGGCGGACGGATGGGGGCCGGCGAGAAGCCGGCCTCCCTCGCCGCCGATAAGGCGACGCTCGCGCTCGCCCGAGCCGTACCGGCGTCCGCATCGGAGAGATGACGACTGGGGGCGGCTGCCCAGATCAGACACTGGCGGCACTGCGGGTGGAAGTGCGCCGCGCATCAGGAGGTGGTGAGGAGGGAGGGGGGAAGGAGATCTGACGAAACTCGTGCAAGGCCGCTATGCCCGCATCCTCATCCGCGCCGTGCTCCCCGCTTCGCCCCGAATGCTGCTGATTGCCTACGCTGAACTTGCTGTGCCTTTAGGACGACTAACCGATCGATCGCATCCCTCTTCGTCGGCCTCGCTGGGCAAGCGTACATGGGCGGCGGTCCACATAGCGTCTTCCAGGGTTCACATCGCGAATCTGCCCTCGTTACGCCGGCGCCTTCGTGACTTTTTTGTTGACTTGAGTTGTCAAACTTGAGGCTTACCCTTCCGCTTACACCATTGTAGGGCTGATCAGCTTGCGCTGGCTGTCAAGCCGGTCGAGGACAAATACGTCGTTAGCTCCGCCGGCGTTCGTTGAGTGCCTGCGCCCCGCTGACGTCCACGGGCACTGTCTCTCCTAGCCGCTCGGGCCTGAAGGGTTTTGGTCGCGGGGTCACCAACCGCAAGGGCGTCTGCGTGCGCTTTGTCTAGCGCAGGGATCGTGACGCTGGTACCCTGCCTTTCTTCGTCTCTTCAGCAGCGTCTCGAACCGACTTCTTCGTTTACCGGAAAGGCTGCTGATGTCGTTCGCTGACAAACGCGCTGTCCTCCAAGTCCCTGTATGTTGACTTCGTCATGCGCATCGTTCCGCGGGCGGCGAAAGAGCCTCTCCCTTCGCGCCTCATTCCGAACCCAGTGTGAAGGGCTCGATCGGCATGAACTGCGTCCGCCCTCTCTTCGCAGGAGGCTCAGGCTGACCGTGCTTGCCCGTCCGCTCCGCAGCTGCTGGATTTGCTGCCGGTTCGGCCGCAACACGACGTGCCTCGAGGGCTAGCGCCGTGCGCTGGACATGATCGCTTCCTCCTCCTTCTTCGCCTTGGAGCTCCCTCCGGCATGTCTTCTGCTCTTACATGGCGGCATTGAGGAAAGTTGTACATCCATAAGTAGGCCTGGGGGAGGGACAGGGAGCGTCATAACCAGTTCGGAGCGCGGAACAGTCCTTCTACAAAAGAGTGTTCGAAAGGAGATAAGCAGAACGATATGTCAGGTGGAGACGACGGTAAGGTCTAGATGGTCCGTGGAGTTTCAGTGTCCAGCAGCGAGAGAGAGAAGCGGATCTTCAAGTACAGCGACGACGAGCAAGCAGGTGGGAGGGCGGCGAGGACGAGAGCAGCTGGTGTCAAGCAAAGACGCTCCTGATCTTCCTGAGTGCCTTCTTCCACCCGCCGCCGCCGCCGTCCGCCTTGACCCCCTTGCCCGATGACGCACCCGCCGCCGCCTGCGGCCGCGCCTGCTCCTCGGGCCCGTTGCGCGCGCTGCGGGCATCAGGCGTCGGCGGAAGCAACACGTGCTCGAACATGCTCTCCCGCCTGCGCTCGTCGACCGCGTCCGGCGACGTCCGCGGCGTCGACGCGGACAGGTGCGTCAGCGCGTCCGAGAACGAGTCGACGGACGCGGAGGGCGAGCCGCCGAGCGGCGTCGGCGCGGGCGAGCCTGAGCGAGAGGACGAGTACGAGAAGGTCCGACCGAGGACCTTTGGCGGGGGCTCGAGCACAGAGAGGCTGGTGAGCGACGTTGCGGAGCCGAAGGCGGACCCGTGCGGGTTGAGCATGAGCGACTGCGCCGAAGACTGCCGGCGGAGGGACGACGCGCTCGAGCCTGCGGCGGACGCCTTGAGCAGGGGAAGGACAACGGCGGACCCGGCCGACTCGCGGCGCGAGAACACGGGCGCCTGGGAGCTCGCGAACGGGCTGAGCGGGTCTTGCGCGGGCGGCAGCGGGCTGCTGTTGGACCGGCCGGACGGCGTGCCCGACGCCGAGAGGAGCGAGTCGACCGACCCTGAGCGCGGGGCCGGCGTCGGGCGGACGGGCGGCTCGAGCGCACGTGGAGAGAAGGACGGCTGGTACATGACGCCCCTGAGCGGAACTGTGGCCGTTGGCGGGGAGGGCGGGGAAGGCTTCTTGACAGGCGGCGCATGTAGTTTCGGATCGTCCCACATCGACGCAATTCGAGGACGGGAGCCGGCGCCGCCGCTTGCGCGATCGGGGGCGGACGTGACAGACAGCGCTGAGGAGCGGATGGACGAGGCGTCGTCCCTGCCCGCAGCCGACGGCGTACTCGACTTGCGCCGGAGCGAGAAGAGCGAGCCAGATTTCGGCGTTGCCTCTTCGCCAGCCTGCGCACCGCTCCCGCCTGCTGAGCCTGCCGTCGTCGTCGACGAGAAGCTGCCCTTCCTGCGGTCCGGGCTTGACGGCGGGCTCAGCAGCGGCTTCGGCGTGCTGCTCGAGAAAACACCGCCGAGCCCAAGTCCGAACGCGCTCTTGCGCCGTGACGGGGCCCTACTCGAGGCCACTCCGTCCGCACCTGAAGACAGGCCGCTGAGCGAGCCGGCGCGGCTGCGGGCGGCCTCGAACGAATTTCCCTCGGACTCGGACGACGGCGGCGGCGAGAGCAGGTCCGGATCTTCCCCCTCATCCTCCTCCTCCTCGACGACCGACTGGATCAACGGCGAGCGGCGCCGACCGCCAACCGAGGGCGAGCCCGCTGCGCCCGGCGGCGCGAGGAGGCTCGCGCTAGGCGGGGTGAGGTCGGACATGACCGGCATGGACTGGGTGTTGCGCAGCGGCGGACGACCGCCTGAAAACGACGACGAGGGACCAGCCTGCGAGACGGACGAGGAGGGGGGAGGCGTGACGAGGGACGAAGTCGAGGCTGAAGCGAACGGCTGTCCGAACGCAAGGGGTGAGAGGTCCCCCGGCCCGCCTGCGCCGCTGCCGGCGGTCGCCGCCGCCCGAACCACCGACGAGGGGGCGGTGAAGTTCTTGCGGCGCCGCTTGCGCTCCTCGCGGCTCTCCTCGCGCTCGCCGTTGGGCGCGCGCCCGAGCTTGCTCACCGGTGTCGGGGGGAGGGTTGACGGGCCTGCGTAACCAAACGGCGAAGAGGACGAGGCGTCGTCCCAGCCGGCCATGAAGGCCTCGGCGGCGGAGAGCGTACCTGCGAGCGGACGACGGGAGAAGGTGAAGAAGACGTCAGCGGCCGCGGTGGAGTCGATTGGATGGGCGCGGAGGGGTGTCGGGCAGCGAGAGAAGGATGGAGCAACGCACGGAAGGCCTTGAAGACGGGCTTCTCCAGACCCTGTGCCCGGCGCAAAGGAACAACTCCCAAGTCAGCGATCCATCCCCTTTGTACGCCCAACGTCCTCGCCAGCGCCTTCTTCGCTCGGCGACGTCGGCAATCGGGCGGAGGGAAGGGGTTGGTCACGCAGGCTTCGTTGCTGGCCGGGGAACTCACCGGCAGCTGGCGCTCGAGGTCGCTCCAGTCGGTGAAGATGCCGACGTCCTGGAGGGCGTAGAAGCTGCGCGTGCGCGAGTCGGCCATCGGAAGAGGGAGAGGTTGTCGGCGTGCTCTGCCAACAGGTGGATGCGAAGGCCAGGGTTGTCGTCGTCAGGAACGGCTCGCGGGCTGGCAGCGTCCGCTCGGCCCCTTCCCGCGCCGAACCCCTGCGACGATCGAGGATCAACCAGATTTAAGGGGGCACACCCCCGTTCGCAAGCGGCACGCGCACGACGCAGCGGCAGGACGACGACGACGGTGCAAGCCATGGGGACAGCAGCATGCACAGCAGCAGCCGACGAGGCCGGCCGACGAGGGACGACGGGAGGCTGGCGTATAGCGCGCCCCCGGAGAAGTCTTATAGTGCTGCTGCGCGCTCCAAACGTCGGCGACGACGTTGATGAGATCACTCGGTCGTACTGCAGCGAGTCCGACAGCATGAGGAAGTGAATGAGCATGGATAGAGGCGAGCGGAGAGAGTGCGCACCTGCAGCGAGTCCGACAGCCTCTGGGAGTGACTGAGGGAGCAAGCAGCAGGCGGGCAGGTTTGATCAAGGGGCGAGGCCGCGCCGGCTGTTATGTAATTAACTCTACAAGCGAGTGTAGTTGCATTACAACAGTCGGCCCAGCTCGCCCCGGCGCAGACCACCGACGACCATCGCCTGCGCCTTCCCCGCTCCAGCAGCAGGCCATGCGCTCCGCCAGGCAGTTTGAGACGTCCTGGGTGACGGTCTGGGTCGCGTCGCCCGACACACACTCTGAGCGCAAACTCGACCTCGACAGCACCGTCGGCCAGCTCAAGGCGCGCTCTGTGACCCCATCCATCTGCTCCTCCTGCTGACCAGTCGAGACTCTCACCCTGCTCGCAGGCCAAGTTCGAGCCCATCACCGGCATCCCTTACAGCTCGCAGCGGCTTGACCTGCTCCGGGCGGACGAGGGCGAGCTCGTGCGCTCGCTCGAGGGCGACGACGCGAAGACGCTGCGCAGTTTCGGCGTCGTCGGTGTGTCCCTCTGGTTCCTCGTCGTTTGAAGCCGTGCTGACGAGGAGCTCTGGCGCGCTCAGACTGGATGTGCATCAAGGTCCCGTCTGCTCGCTCACGCAGGGTTGTGCCGCGCGCTGACCGCAGGTGCTACCCGGGCGCGCAGGTGTCCAACGCCGACCCGGCACCAGCGTTCGCCTCGGGCGCCTTCACCGACCCCTCCGCCGCGCCCAAGTTTGAGCTGACGGACGACGAGTACGCCCAGAGGCGCGACACGGTGCAGGCGTACCTGCGTGCGCAGAAGCTCGGGCCCAAGTACGCCGCGCCTCCGCCTGCGGAAGCGCAGGGGTCGCCCGCGCGCACGAAGCACGCCGAGGTGCTGCCGGAAGGGCTCGTCGTCGGCAGCAGATGTGAGGTCGAGAGTGTCGACAAGGGAAAGGGCATGCGCGGCGAGGTCCGCTTTGTTGGACGGACGGCGTTTGGCGAGGGCATGTGGGTCGGCGTCGACCTGGACGAGCCGTCGGGCAAGAACGACGGCAGGTGCGTCTCTCCCCTAGCTTTCCTGCAGTGATCCTGTGCTGACCGTCCTCCTGCATGATAGTGTCAAGGGCGAGCGCTACTTCAAGGCGAAAGGGTCGTCGTACGGGCTCTTTGTGCGTTCCCCTCTGATCAACAGTCTTTAGGGTGCGCTGCTGACACACCGCGCCCCACGGCAAACCCGCAGGTCCGCCCAGCCAAGGTCACCGTCGGCGACTTCCCCGAGCGCGACCTGATGGATGACTCGGACGAGGAGATATGATGCACTCCTGTGCGCGTTACGAGACCTGTCGCTTATGGGCGAGTTGACATGGGGGCGTGAGGGAAGGGGTCGGTGTTGCGAACTCGCACTTGACCCAGCGGGCGACGCGCGCGCAGCGGTCACTCGTCCCTGCCTCCTCCAATCCATGGCGCCCGTCAGGCAGGTTTGAGCGACCCAAGGTATCGCAGATGCCGTCTACACGCGCCCGCTTCACTTTCGAGCTCGGTCAGTCGACGCTGAGGGACGCAAGGTGGATCGTCGTACTTGTCCGCCTTGCACGCGCGCGTCGCGGTGTTGTTGCCTGACCCGCTCGACAGCGATCCCTTCCTTCCTTGCTTCCTCCTCGATATCCTTCTCTTCCCTCTGCAGGCAGCATGTCCGTCGTCAACGCCGTCGCATCCTCCTCGACCTGCACGCCAGCCTATGTCCGGCCAGCAACCGGACCGCTTCCACCGCTGACGCAGGACCAGCAGCTCGCGGTCGTCACGCAGCTCATGCGGTATCCGCCGCGCAAGCTGCTGTTCGACATCGTACGTCGAGCCTCAGGCTGCTTTACTTGCAGGCAGTCAGCTGAAGAGCGTGCTGGTGGACCGCCGCCGCCGCCCTCGTCTCCGACAGCACGAAGCAGCCAACGCAGAGATCTTCACCTCGCTCGACGCGCTCGAGCGCTACCTCTCCGCCCGGACGAGCCCCCCTCCTGGGTCGGACGCGACGGCCGCCCAGCTCGAGGACGAGATGCACACGGGCCTGCACGCGGCCGAAACGCTGCTCACCAACCAGATGGACTCGGCTATGGATCTGCTGATGAGTTGGACGTTCAGGAATGCGTTCACGGTCGGCGAGGCGGGCGCAAGCATCGTCCTGGTGCGTTAACTCCTCCTAGCTTTCCTTCGTCCATCCAGCTTCTAGGCTGACTAAACGTTCCTCGGACACTTTACAGCCGGATCATGAAGGCCTCGACTTCCAGCGAGGGCAGTACGTCGCCTCTCTCCCCGGCGGTGAGCGTGCGCTGGACGAGTCGATCGAGCACCTGCGCGCGCGCGTCGAGCAGGTGCGTTCTACCTCCCCTTGCTCCCTCGCGCCCTAGCGTTCAGCGTTGACCTGCCGTACCGACGGCTTGAAGAAACGCTTCTTGAAGGCCAAGCTCGAGAAAGCGCGGATGGTCTCGGACGCGCGGCTCAAGCAGATCGAGCGCCTGTCGAGCGATCTGTCATTCGTCGACGCGAGCTTGTCTGCGCACACCTGTGCGCGCCTTCCTCTCTCATCTTGCGCTCTGCGCCGGGACACTGACGTCAAATGAGGTTGGCGGGACGGCAGTGCACCCCCTGCCGGAGAAGGTCGACGGCCTTGTCGCGTCTCTGCGCAAGCTGCAGGCAACGCTCGCAGCGCTGCCGCAGGCCGACGGCGCGGGCAGCCCGGTGCCGGCGTAGTCTCTGCTTGCTGCTTTCCTTGAAGAGCTGTCCAAGATGTTGTTCTGGATGTACTTGTACGCGCTTTCTCCGCCATCATCCTTTCAGAAGTCAACACTCCGCTCGCAATCCGGCACCGCCAACGAACTAAGGTCCATGCAGCGAGCGATCCTCAAGACCCATCTCCAAGCACGATCAGAATCCAGGCCCGAGGTCAAGTACAAGCTTGCGCGTGACCTTGCCAAAGCCAAAGCGGTCGACCTTCCACGCGGGGGCCGGAATGCCGCGCCCTGCTGCGCTAGAGGGCGGGACGTCGTCGGTGTCCAATGCTAGTGGCGGCTGCGAGTCGGTCGGTTGCGAGCTGCGGGCGGCGCGTGGAATAGGTCGAAATCAGCTCTCGAGCTGAAGAGGGGTGCAGAGGAGAGGAAGGGACGCACGCCTCCAACGAGCCTGATGCAGCGCCCTCGAGCCTAGCCTTCTTCTTCGGCCCGCCCGCCGCGAGCGCCTCCTTGCGCGCCTGCTCCTGGGCAAGCCGCATGACCTCCTTATTACGCTCCTTCATGGCCCACAGCGCATCTCCTCCAACTGCAGGCGGCAGCAGCGGCGGCGGTGCCTCGCGCTGTCCGCCGGACGGAGTCGTCGTCCCGCTCGCCGGCCGGCTGCTCTCGAGCGCGGCCTCGAGTTCCCTGACCACCGCCGCGAGCTTGTCCGCGCCGTCCCAGTCCTGCCGCTTGAGCGCCATGTTGTACTCGCCCTTCTTGCGGTTCAGCGCGATCTGCTGCTCCTGGAACCCGGCGCGTGCCGCAAGCCCGGCAGCCTTCCGGCGCGCGAGCGTCTTGCTGATGTCGGCGTCCGTGACGACGCGCTGGCGAATCTCGGCCCAGTTGCGCTGCTTCGCGACGAGCTGCGACTTGCGAGGGAGCAGGATGTTCTCCCTGGAGCACGCGCGCATCCAGCGCACGAGTTCCTCCTGGAGAGAAGCCGGACAGAGCGTCAGTCACAGGTCATGACGACGCGATGAAAGGGTGATGCAGCATTCAAGGCGCACCTCCTGGATGCTGCCGGACGAGATGATGTTCATCGGCTGCGCCTTCTCCATATTGCCGTGCTTGAGTGTCAGCTTGCGATTGTCCTTGATGTGAGGATGGTCAGGGTCGACCGAGTACAGCTTGGCGTTGTCAACCGTTACCACGCCTATGCCATCCCCAGTATCGCTCGGGTCAGCGGGTCTTGGGAGGCTCATGAGGCGGGCGGAGAGGCCAGGGGTCACGCACCCATCACCTCGCACACGAGGTACCCGCTCTCCTTCGACCCGGGCAGCGGCGGCGCGAGCACGCGAACGTAGCTCCCCGTCACAAACTCGTCGAACCACGGGCTGCCGAGCACCTGCAGCAGCTGCGATCGCCGCACTGTCGTCGCTTGGACGTCCGCAAGCGTGATGTTCTCGGCTTCCTCGGCCGCCTTGTCGGCTTGCAGCTGGCTGGCGATGTCCTTGCGCTGCGCTTCGTCGTCGGAAGACTCCTCCGCGGATGAGGACGACCGGCCGGGCGATGCTGAGCGGCGCTGCAAGAGACGGGGGCAAGCGAGCGGTTGTTAGCATCTAGGCAAGGAAACCAGGCCAAGGCCAGAAGAGGACGCACCTTGGACTTGCCGGCGCGCTTCGCCTTGTCGGTCCTGCGCTTGGTGAGCTCCTCGAGCTTCTTCTTCTTCTCGCTCGTCGTGCCCGTGGCCGTGTGCTTTCCTGTGCGACCATCCAACGGACGCGAGCCGCCTGCGCGGTCAGCTCAAGCTCAACCTAGCTCGACTCTGGCAAGAGAAGTACGCACGCTTCGCCGCGCCAGAGACAGACTCTGCCTGCGTTGCTGGCAGCCCCTTGGTCTGCTGGAACATCGCGTCGAGCGCCTGGCGCTCGACCTCCTTCTGCTTCTCGGCCTCGCGCGCGGCGAGGATCTCCTCACGCTCGAGCTCGGGCAGGGAGTAGATTCTTGGTTCAATCGAGTGTACCATTATCAGTGCGCGCTACAAGCAGCTGAGAGTGCGAACGCTAAGACGAACCGATCCTTGTCCTCCTCGTCCTTGAAGAGGCCCTCGAGCGGATACTTCGGCCCCGCCCCTCGGCCGGAGGCGTGCCGCACGACGCCGTCGTCGTCCTCCTCACTCTCGAGCTCAGCCTCGCCCTCCTCGTCCGAGTCGTCCGCCCTGTCCATCACATAACCGAGCCCGTGCACATCATGGTCAGGAAACGGCACGCCAGATCGGGAAGCAAGCAGGGGATGGGGGTGGACGTACTGCTTGCGGCGCTTGGACGAGCCCGCTCGGCGCTGGGAGGACGAGCTGGCCGAGGTGTCCTTGGACGGGTCGACGAGGGCGAGCAGCTCGAGGTCGAGGTCTTCGCTCATGCTGCTGTAGGGATAGGAAAGAGAACAGGAGAGGTGGACAAGGTGATGGTCAGGAACCAGCGGGGGGCTGAAGGGCGGCTGCGAACGAGATGAGCTCCTCCAACCGACAGTGACCAGGCACAACTGCAACAAACAGCCCAAGCATGGACAGCGGCACGCCCAGCACGCCTTCAGGGGGGCCTTACGTGAGTCTCTTGGGATTAGGTCGCCGAGGCTGCGGCGGCAGAATAACCGGGCCAGAGCTGACTGTGCTGTGCTGCCCTTCTGCTCCTCGGGTCCCTTCGTCCAGACGGAGCATGTCAACCCCCAGGGCCGCAAGTAGTAGGTCGCCTGGCCGTCTGAAATCTCTCGGGAGAGTCCTTTCTGACCCACTTCCTTGACTGCAGCTGGTATGACACGGTCAACAAAACGTCGCACTGGGAGAAGCCGGCCGCGCTCCAGTCGCCCTTCGAGCGCGCCATGGCAGCGACGCCGTGGAAGGAGTACACGAGCAACGGCCGGCGCTACTGGGTCCACGGCGAGACCAAGAAGTCGGTGTGGGACATGCCTGACGAGCTCGTCAAGCTCCGCGAGACGCACCCGGACGTCGTCGTCGTCGCGCCGCCGCCGCTACCGCCGCCGTCGCTCGCTTCTCCTGCTTCAGGAGGCGCACCGTCGCCCATGAAACCAGCCGCGGGTATCACACCTGCCGTTGCTGCTGCTGCAGGCCTGCCGCAGACGCCGAGGGGTCACGGGCTGCCTGATGGCCCGCTTTCGACGTCCGGGCACTCGCTCGCGCTCACGACGACCACCGGCGGCGGCGGCCTCCCCCCGGCAGCGCACGACGACGCCTCGCCGTTCAATGGCGCGGCCCAGCCGTCCCCAGAGCCCACCTCCCAGCAGCCCCCGACGGGCCCGCAGGACAGGTTCGTCATCCCTCCCGGCGGATTCCCGACCGTCCAGCAGGCGGAGGAGGCGTTCGAGTACCTGCTGGAGAAGACGGGTGTCGACGTGGGATGGACGTGGGACGTCGCCATGCGCGCGATCATCACCGACCCGCTGTACAAGGCGCTAGCGACGCTCGCTGAGAAGAAGGCCGTTTTCAACAAGGTACGTCGTTGCCGCCTGCGCAATTATCACGTCTACCCAAGCAGAACTGAACCGCCTGTTTCTTGCCTTGGGCGCGCAGTACCTTGCCAACCTGAAGACGACGCGCGAGGCCGAGCGCGCGCAGCGGCTCACGCGTTTCCGCCCCCAGTTCGCCAAGCTCCTGAACGGCCATCCGCAGATCTACTCGTACTCGACATTCAGGACGGTCAGCGAGATGTTCAAGGACGCGCCTGTGTGGAAACACACGCGCGATGACGAGAGGAAGCTGCTTTGGGACGAGTTTGTCGCGGATCTCAAGGCGAAAGAGGCGGTGCGTCCCGTCTTCGTATCGCTTATGCTCGTGCCAGCTACTGACGGTCACAGACACTGCGCTTGCCAGGCCGAGGAGCGCGATCTCCGCAAACGCAACATGACGGTCCTCAACACGATCTTTGACGAGCTCTCCCTTACACCCTACACGCGCTGGCCGCAGTTCCACTCTATGCTCTCTGCACACCCAACCTTCACGGCCGACCCGCACCTCGCCGCTGTGGACCCAATCGACGTGCTCGGGCTGTATGAGGAGCGCATGGCAGCCGTCGAGCGCGCGTACGAGGAGCAGCGCGCGAAAGAACGCGTTGCGGTGCGCAGGGCCGCCCGACACGCGCGCGAGGCGTTCAAGCGGCTGCTTGAGAAGCACGTCGACGAGGGACGAATCACGTGGGAGAGCAAGTGGCGCGCGTGCTTGCCGCTTTGGCGCGACACGGACGAGTACCGTGCGCTGCTCGGCAAGAGCGGGTCGAGCCCACTTGACCTTTTCCACGACACCGTGGACGACCTGACGGCCGCACTCGAGGGGAAGGCAAAGAGCGTTCGCGGGCTGCTTGAGACGGTCGGCGTCGCGGTTGAACTCAGCACGACGCGCGGGGCGTTCGATGAGGGGCTCGACAAGATCAAGTTCCAGGGCTCGGCGCAGGACCGCGAGGACCTGTGGGCGATCGTCAGTTCTTCTCGCACCTTGCAGTTCGTGCGCTTCACTGACGAACCCTTGGGCGCACCTCAGATGCATGGTCGGCTTGTCGCAAAGGCTGTCGAGGAGGAGCGCCGCCGCGAGCGCCGCAGGCGGTACGCCATCGACGACCTGCGCTACGCCCTGCGCAAGGTTGAGCCTGCGCTCTCCCTTGACGCGCCCTATGAGGAGGTACGTTGCCCTTGCATTGCTTCGCGCCCAGTTGGTTTGCTGACCGCTCTCACCTCGGCTGCATGCAGGTCGAGAAGCAAATCGAGAAACTGCGCGAGGCAAAGGACGTCGAGGACCCCGAGGACCGTCGGGCCGCCTGGGAGAAACACGTCAAGCGCCAGAAGGTCCGTTTCATCCTCGCGTTCCCCCAAGATACTCTCGCTGACGCCTGTCTGCTTGTGGGATGCGCAGGAGAAGCTCCGCGAGCGCGAAGAAGAGCGCAGCGGCCCGTCCTCCTCGGGTGACGGCTACCACCACAGACACAGTCGAGCCTCATATGATGGCGGCGGACGCGAGCGCTCGCACGAGCTGCCGTACGGTAGCGTCGCGGAGCGGGGGACGCCGAAGCGTAGCGAGCGGGGCGGGACGGCCGAGCGCGAGCACGGGCGGAGGGACAGCAGGGGCAGCTATGATGGGGCTTCGGGAAAGCGCGGGCTGGGCGCAGAGGAAGAACGGGCGGTCAAGGTACGTCCGTTCGCCGTCTCTCGCATCGTTTTGAACTGACTCTTCGCGATCGACCCTGCAGAGGCCAAAGACGGCGCCCGAAGATCTCGAGGAGGGCGAGATCTGATTTAGGAGATTCATGCCACCCCTTGCCACTTCGAAATGGGTCATAAGATCGACGCAAGAAATAGCAACCTACTGCGAGCGAGAGACGGAAAGCTCTACGCTTTCAGCGAGGTGAGCTTGAGGCGCATCTGGTAGCCCTCGGCCTCCTTGCCCTTGATGAGAGGCCGCTGGACGAGCGCCGAGCGGTGCTGTGCAGCGAAAAGGGACCGTCTTAGCCAGCGCGGACAGCAAGAGGGGGTATGGAGGCAACTGACGATGTATTCAAGTGCAGGCGACGGATTCTCAAACTTGATGTTGCGCAGGAGGACAAAGCTGCACACACGTTTAGCCCATCGTCAGTGCTCAGCTGCAAGGGGCAAAGGTAAAGAGAGACGCACAGGAAAGCCTTGATTTCAGCCAGCGCGAACCGCCATCCGCTACAGAATGTTGCAGCCATCGTCAGCGCATTGGGAAGGCGAGAGAGATTTCAGCGAACGCACATGCAACCTCGCGGGCCAGCAAGGAACGTCGCCAGGTTGGCGTACGGCGCCTCGATGCCCTGCATGACCGCGTTCGGAAGGCCCTTGATCCATCGCTCGGGACTGTGATGTGCTGACAGGTCAGGCCAAAGCATACGGATGCGGCGGAGGGCGGAAAGACGACCCACACAAAGTCGTGCGCGTCCTCGCCCCAGATCTTCGGTGAGCGGTTCATGTTGAGGATGCCTGCCAAAGCCGGAATACTGTCAGATAAAAGTGGGTGTCGGCCACTTGAAAAGGGGAGTGCGCACCGATGAAGACCGTCGATCCCTTTCCGACCTTGATCTCGTTCACCTTGTTGCCGTTACGATCGATGATGGGCTCAGACAGGGGGATCACGTCGTCCTCGGCAGCCTCGCGCACGGCTGCGAAACCCATTGTATGTCAGCATGGCGCATTTTTGAGCGGAGGAGGAAGCAGACGCACTGTTCGCCACAGGAGCGTTGATCCTCAAACTCTCCCGCACGACGGCGTCGAGGTACTCGAGCCCGCTCAGCGTGTCCAGCGATGGTTCGTCGTCCTCCACGGCGAGGAGCTCCGCGCGGAGCTTGTCCTGCACTTGAGGGTGCTCGGCAAGAAGGTGCAGCGTCCAGGTTAACGCAGTGCTGGAGGTCTCGAACCCGGCGACTGCAGGACGAAAGCAAGGTACCTGTCAGCCGCCTTCACCTCACGGGGGAAAGAGTCGAGTTGAACGCACGCATGAAGGTTGTGACCTGCGCGAGGACCTCGGCGTCCGACAGCTTCTGGTGCGCCGCGACGTCGGAAGCCATGTTGGCACGGACTGATTGCACAAAAGAGAGATCAGCGTGCCTGGTGGCAGATAACGAAAGAGAGACGGCCGCACTGAGCATTGAGATGATGTCCTTTCCCTCTCCCTCAAAGTCCGACTTCTTGAGGTCCGTCTCGCCGACGTTCGCCTTGAGGATGAGATCCTTCTTGCCCTGGACGATGCCCTGCAGATAGCAAACCCTACAGGTTCAGCTCTGCTTCTGCTGTTCAGAGTGGGAAGGAACGAACGGTGCCGACTCTTTGAAGCACCTCCATACTGCGTTTCATCGTGCGCTTACGCTCAGTCGGTATCTTGTTGAGCATCGGGATGAAGTTTTGCATGATCGCGAGTAGGGTGCCCTGCGTGGTAGCCGCGAACATCTCCTTGAAGGCGGTTGCGAGCTCATTTTCCTGCTGGTGTAGAGAGTCGAAGTCATAGTCGAAACCTGCGAATTTGACAGGATGTGAGCACGAGCATGATTCGAAGGTTGGAACGACCCAGCGCGTTATGCAGAGAGTACGGACGATGAAGGAGACGCACCTGCAAGACCGATGACATCCAGTGTCGCCCGACCCAGCCAGGACATCACGTCGACGAGCCCATCTTCCACCGCAGCGCTTTTTGTCTTGACCGCGGTCTCGCCGCCGAGGAGGATCTCCTTGAGCTCGTTTGCCTTCCGAAGACTGCGAGGACGAGGGGTCAGCCCTAAAGACGCTGGCCCTCAGGACTCACGGGCCGGCGTACAAGATGGGCACGAGCGGCTTGGTGGCCAGCGCAGTAAACGCAGGGCTCATGACGCGCCGCTGTCGCTTGTGAACGTCTCCCTCAGCGACGAGAATCCCCTCTCCCAGCATCTTCGAGAGGCTCGCCCTCACGATGGCCGGCTTGGGGTACTTGTATGCGTTGGTCATGAGGCTGTCGAGCATCCGAGGTGAGCCAGTGCGCAGTCGCTCGAGGGAATCCCGGACGCACTGGTTGAACGCTCTCGGGTCGTTGGAGTAGATCCGCGGCTCGCCGAGAACGCCGGTGTACCGGAATGCAGCACCATGGATCTTGGACTGCTGGTCGTGCCAAGCGCCGGGCTCGGCCCTGCGAAGCGAAGAAGGAAGGGCGTTCAGCCCCGCGGTGGACGGTCGGTGGAGAGTTGCGGGAAGTGAACGCGCGAGATGATGGCAGCCAGGTTCCCCTTCAGCCAGCTCGGCGAGCTGGGCCCTGTGACGCAGAGAGAACGTCGTCAGGCTTGGTGCTTTAGGCACGCTCAAAGTGAGGAGAAGGGAGGACCTGGGATGGTGTAGGACGGCGAGAGCCAGATTCTGAGCTTCAGCCGGTACACCAGCCAGGCGACGGCATAGGCGAGAGCGGCAAGAACGAGCGAGGCGAAAGGGTGCGCGAGGACAAGGGCGAGCATCGGTCGTCGGTCGAAGGAGGGAAGGTGGTCGTCGGTTGACGGAAGGCTGGTCGAGGGCAGCTGCACCCTTCGGCTTCAGGGGCGCAGGACGACGACGCGGCCCCGGCGAATCGGCGTAAGGCCATGTCCGAGGCCGTCACGGAGACTCACCCATGCACTCGACATGGCGGGTTCTCGCATCTCACAGAGAGACGCGCGTCGAGAGAGGGACCCGAACAAGCTCTTTTCGCATTCCAGCAACGTCGAAGGAAGGTAGATGCAGCGGTTTCATATTGGTCGTCGTCCGAGCGCACAGTGCGCTCAGCCGTCCTGACTTGCCGCACCGTTGACGCCCTTCGCCTGCCCGCCCTCGCCGCTCACATCCAGCGCCTCGACCCTGCTTTCCAGTCCGTCCGCGCCCGCAACCGGCTCCGTCTCCTCGGGTGCGGACCGCGACGCGCCGGTCTCCTCGTCGTCCTCGTCCTTGCGGTACTGCTCGAGGTCCCACGCATCGCCGTCGTCGTTGGCGTCGTCGTCCTCGTCCTTGTACCAATCCGGGTTGAACGTGAACTGCAATCACCGACAGCGAGAGTGTGAGCCAAGCGCAGAACAGCAGAGCGAAGTGAAGGAGCGCACCAGGTCCCTGCCGCTCATGCCCGTCATCTTGCCCGACGCGCCCGCGGCCTGCTTGAGCTTGTTGACGGCCTGCTCCTGCGCCGTCTTTGCATCGACACGCGTCTTCTTCCACTGCGCAAACGACTCGGCCGTCACGGGCGTCAGGTTCTTGCCGAGCTTGTGGCGCTGGCGGAAGGTGGGCGCGCGAGCAGGAGGGCGTCAGGATCCTCCAGATGAAGCACAGCAAGCGGAGGGGAGCAACGCACCTCCGACTCGAGGAACTCCTCGAGCGTGATGACCTTGGCCTTGGCCTCGGCCTCCTTCTTCTTCTTCTCCGAGTTGAGCACGTAGCCCGGCGGGAGCGCATGCCGGTACTTGCAATCGACGCCGTTGGGGCACTCCCAGAACCAGCCGTACTTCTGGTCCTCGATTGCCTGGATGAAGAACTTGCACACGATGTCGGTCGTCGTCTTTGGGTTGCCGGCCTTGGACAGGACGACCCGCGCGAGCTTGGCGTCGTCCCACGTGTCCATCGTGTCCGTCTTCTTGTCGTTCGGGTCGACCGCGCCCGGGTTGGCCGCCCCTTCGCGGTCGTCCGTGTACAGGTTCTTCTTCTCCGTCTTGCGACCGATGTTCTTGTCGTGCGAGAACTTGCACTGCAGGCGCGGACGGGATGAGAAGCGTCAGTAAATGCGGCTGGTGGGAGGGTTCAGAGGCTCAACGGACCTTGTTGCCCTTCTCACAGAAGCCAGCGGCGTGGAACTGACAGAGGACCGTCTTGGGGTCTGCGGAGAGAGCAGCCACGGGTCAGCAGCGTTCACATCGGCGCAGCGAGACACCAAGGAAGGACGCACCGACGCCGAACGGCACCTTCTGCGTCTGTTGCGGCTTGAACAGCTCCATCTGCGCCTTGAGGCGCGCGGCCTCCTCCGCCTTGATCCTCTTCTGGTGCGCCTTCTCCTCCTCCTTCTTGAGCTGCATTCCATGTCCAAGGACCCCGCCAACCCACAGTTGTCAGCACACAAACGGCCGAACGAGGAGGAGGAGGAAGGGAGGAACGCACGTCCGCCTCAGACTTGCCCTTCCGCGCCTGCTGCTGCTGGATGACGGCTGCCTTTTCCTGGACCTTGGCCGACTTGTTCTTCTGTTTGAGTTCGGCGCGCGCATCATGCAGCGGCAGTCAGCACAGGCACTGCGACTTCGCTCGGATGAGAAGGAAGAACACTGACGTTCTTCATTCCGAAGGTCTTTGGAAAGCGCACAAGAACGGGCGTCAGCGCAAGGTCCAGTCTGCAACTATCGACAGTGGGAACGCACCTTGTCGACGGCGACCTGAAGCCCTCACACAGCAGCATCGTCAGCACATGCTCTGCCTCACGCCGTCAACGACGACGAACCTTCGACCCCTTCGGAGGATTCTGTTTCTGCGCTTTCGGAGGCATTGTAGCTGATGATCTGAATATGCAAAGAAGGGAGGGTCAGCATTGCTTGAGGAAAGGGCGAGCAGGAGTCGAAGAGAGGACGGCGGTGTGTGCAGGGCCCAAGCTCGACTTCTGACCACCCAGTCAAAGTCCTTCACAAAAGGCTCCCGGCTCTCCTAATGCCCTGCATCATGCCTGGGCGGGGGTCCGGGAAGCAGCAGGACCCTCCGAGGCTTGGACGAGCTCTGCGAAGTGCGAGCGCCGTAGATGCACGCCGCGCCTCCGCGAGTGACGTCTGCCAGTCGCCTCCTCGCGCCCTGGAGAGCTACAGCGCCAGCCGGCGGTGTCCAAGATGGTTCTCCAGCCGCGCACTGTAGCGTCCGAGCAGCTAGGATGGCCCCTGGCCCAGGTGCAAGGCGAACGAGCCCGTCGCTCGGACGAGCGGCGTCTTGGTCAAGCCTGCGCCCGCGCCCTGCTCCGTCCCTGCGCCGCCCTTTCTTCCCTCCTTCGCCTCCCCCTCCCTGCCGGTTGGCGGCCGAGCCGAGCGACGTGGCCGTACCTGGTTGCGCCTGGGTGGGAAGCGAGCGGGCTGGCTTAGGAAGCAGCCAGGACGGTCTTGGGTGGTCGTGGTGGGAGGATGCAGGCGGGCTGAAAAGGTTAGTGCAGATGCAAGCTCTGACGCAGCGCGCCGCACTGATACTGCTGCGAGCGCAGGCACACATGGTGTCGTCCAGGTCAGTCAGGTCGGCCCGGACGAGAGCGCCGCAAGCTGGGCTGGGTCGAGCAGAGGGTGTGGTGGTGCAGGGGCTAGGGCTGTTGTTTCCCTCCAGAGAAGCCGCATCCGATCCACGCGCCGCCGCAACCCGCAGCACAGTCGAGACGACCGACCCAGCACAGTCGCTTGTCGAACCCTGACCTGTCGTGCACCGGTCAGCTTGCCAGATGGCCCGCCTCACTCACTCCAGACAGCTCTCAGCAGGCGTTCGCCGTCGAGGTGACGCTGCGACTACCGCGGCCTCATCGGCTGTGCGCTGCGCGCCGTCCTCGCCCGCCAACATCCATCTTAGCCCTTCATCCAGTCCATCCTAGCGCCTCCGCCAGCGTCATCAAGACGGGCACGATGGGCTCCGTCCCCGCCGACGACTTTATCAACCGCCTGGCACGGTACATCCAGACGAACGCCGCCCGGCTCGCCGCCGGAGGCAGCAGCTCGTCCCGCCGGCCGCCCTCGTCCAGCAGCAGCGGCTCGTCCCTCTGGCCGTTGTCGGCGCCGCCCAAGCCGCTCGCCCTGCATATCACGCCCAACAACCTCTACTACCTCCTACTACGATTCGACGCGATTGGGCTTGACGTGGGGCCGCTGGACGTCCGGCTTGCAGAGGAGGCCAGAAGGGGCGTGTCGTTCGTTGACCCAGCCGTGCGCGAGGGCCAGCGGCGCAAGGACTGGAGCGAGACAGGCAGCTTCAGGAGCATGACGAGCGCCGTCAGCAGCTTGAGCTTGGGCGGTTGGTGGAACTCGAGCAAGGTGGACGACCCAGGTGCGTCCGTCCGAAGAACAGCTCGCTGAAGCTGGCTTACTTCCGGGAGGGTGAGGATGAGGCAGGGCGAGAGACCGTGAGTTGGGGCTGACCAGCTCTGATGCCCCTCGGCCGGAACAGACGCGACGCTCAAGCTCATCTACTCGGCCTTCACAAAGCTACCGTCGCTCGTGCTCCATGCGGCCGGGCTGGCGGACGAGTCGATCCAGGAGATGGACGGCACGGGCCCGCTCGATTGCTGCGTGCCGCTCAAGGTGTTCCGCAATCTCCAGTCGTGCGTCCGTTGCCCTCACAAACAGCCAGCCTGCGAAGCTGACGCGGCGATCATCGCATCGCAGGCTTGAGATCCACTCTCTGCCACCAGCAGCGCTCCTCATCCCCTCCTCACCCATTCTGCGCTCCGTCATCGTGCGCGACGTCGACTCGCCTTCCTCGGACGAGACCGACTGGCTCGTGCCGGCCCTCTTCACGGGTCCGGGAGACACGAGTAGCGCGCCGGGGAACGGGCTGCCAAATTTGGGCCGCGGGAGAAAGACGGTCGAGCGCACGAGTCAGCCGAGCGCTGGCGCCGACGTCATGGCGGACCTGGAGGAGGACGAAGAGGACTCGGACGCGTTCAGCGACGGCACGACATCCGCCCCTCAACTAGTCCTGCCGGCAACACCCACGATAGCGCGCTTCACAAGCCTGTCTCATCTGTCGCTGTCGCACTTGTCGCTCGTCACCCTGCCGCGTTTGCCGCTGCCTTCAGTCGTCTCGCTCGACCTGTCGCACAACCTCCTGCTCGACCTACCGCCGAACCTCGTCTTCCTGCAGAGCGTTGTTTCGCTCAACCTCGAGGGCAACATGATCCAGTCCCTGCGCGGCGCCGACCGGGTCCTCCCTGCACCCTCCCTCGCCGCCGCCTCCCGCACGCCCTCGAAGCGCCTGCGCTCAGCGACCGGCCTGCGTGTGCTCAACCTCGACCACAACCGTATCTCGAACCTGCACGGGCTCGCGGCGGTCGGCACGCTCGAGCGCCTCTCGGTCCGGCACAACGAGCTGCGCGAGTCACAGGAGCTGCACCGGCTCGTTCCGCTCCCTGCGCTGCGCGAGCTGTACGTCCGCCCGAACCCGTTCGTGCAGCTTGCGGGGGAGGAAGACTGGCGAGTTGGGCTTTGGGAGGCGTTCGCACGCGAAGGGAGGGCAGAGGCGGACTGCCCGACCGTCGACGGCGAGGGCGTCGGATGGGGCGAGCGGAGGCGCATGAGGGTCAAGTTTCCGATGATGAGCAGGCTCGGCGGCACGTCCAGGCTGATCAGCACGCCACGGAGCCCGGACGTCGTCCCCGTCGGAGGTCGAAGGTCGGCCTCGCCCGCTGCTGGGCGGCTGTCGCCGGTCGGAGCAGCACAGCGCACGGCGCAAGGCGGACCAACAACGCCGGCTCGCAGCGCGGTTGCTTCGCCCAAACCGAAGCGCAGGAAGCAGCGCATCGTCGATCTGGACGGCGGCAACGGCGGAGGCGGGTACGAGAGCGACGCGTCAACCGCTGTCGAAGGTTCTGCTGTCGCACGGCCTGCTTCGCCCGAGCGGAACGGCGCAATCACCCAACCGCCACCGGAGGCGACCGCTACCCTCCCCGCCCCTCCCACCACGCACTCGTCCCTCAAGCTGCCCTCCCCCTCCAAATCGTCGCACGCCCGCCGCGCACTCTCTTCCTCCGTCTACTCGTCAAACCCCTCCCCTGCGCGCGCAGACGAGACGCCAGCGTCCTCGCCGCCGCCGCTGACGGCGGCCGCGGCCGGGTCCGAGGAGTTCCGCAGGCGGCTCGAGGGGCTCAGGAACGACGTGAGCGACTCGTGGCTGCGCGTCTTGTCGGCTGGAGGGGGAGGGTCGTCGGGGGGCGGGACGCCGCGCGCTGACGAGGCAAATGACGTGGAGAAGGAGGTGGAAGAGGAGGAAGCGAATGCCGAGGGAGCTACCGCTCCCGTAGTGCAGCTGGACGCTCAGGGCGAGCCCGCGTCGTCGCCGCCGGCAGTCGACCAGTCCCCAGCAGCGGGCGAGGGTGCGCCACCAGCCGCCCACCAACCAGAGCCGGTCGTCCAAGTCGTCAAGCGCAAGAAGAAGGGCGGCGGCGGCAAGAAGAAGCGCAAGGCGTGAACCCTTGGGTAGGCCATAGATGTCTCTCACGGGTCCACCGGCGGCGGAGCGGGTGTACGTGGCATGCGGTGGAGAGGCATGCGGGGATTCAAAGGCGGCGAGCAGAGCTCTTTTGGGGAGAGAGGATAGGAGATGAACTGGAGAGTGGGGCAAGGGCTACAGTGGTGATTGCGGAGGCGAGCAAAGCAGGCAGGGGGTAGAGTATCGAGGAATGCAAGAAGTCGGCGTCGGTACATACAAGAGCTCAAGGGGTGCTACAAGATGGAGGGCGGTGGGCAGGACTAATATCGTTGTGGCGAGGTTCAGACTGCCCGCACGACCTCGAGCGCCTGCCCGAGCGCCCATCGGCCGAGCAGCAGCGGCCAGAAGACGACCTTGAACGACAGCTTGACGCTCGTCCGCACGAGGCCGACCGCCGCGCCGAGAAGCGAGTGAACGAGGCTGCGAGAGGGCTCGTGATAACGGGGAGGCGAGCGCATGTCGTCCGCTTCTGCGGGATGGACGTGTAGCGGATCGTCCAGGGGCAGTTGGCGGGCTGCGCTCGGCTTGGGCGTCAGGAGACCTGCTGGCGAATAGAGGTACGCGCTCTTCCCCCCTCCAGCACCGAGTTGCGCGCGGTGGTCGCCGCCGACCGAGGAGGACGACAAGCGCAGCACGTGGAGCAGCCACTGGCCGAACTGGTACCCTTGGCGCTCGCGGTCGTCCTCGACCTCCTCCCTCAGCCCAAGCAGACCGCGCTGGACAAGTTCGAGCCGCTCGCCAAGCGTGAGCCTGCCGAGCTCGGCACGCCGCTCCACACGTCGGACGTGTTTGTTGAGCTCGTTCAGCCCGCCCGCGCCTTGGTACACGTCGGCCCTGAGCGTGTGGACCTCGCGGCGCGACGCGGCCTCCTGCCGGAGGACTTTGACCTCTCTCTCTAGCCCGCGCAGCCGCCGGCGCAGGAGCTCGGCCTCGTCGTGTTTCGGCGCCGAGATAGACGACTTGAGATGCTCGGTCCGGTTCTGGAGGAGCGAGACCAGGTTCGAGATGGGCTTGATGAGCGCCGCGAGGAGGAAGAGGCGGATCGACGAGGGCGAGAGGTAAGACGGGATGTAGGTGAGTGTTGAGCGCGTGAGGGTAAGGAGGAAGGCACCGAGGAGTGGGGAGAGGATGGTCAAGAGGAGGTAAAAGTAGTGGTCAAGCTTGAGGGAGGAGGTCGAAGGTGCGAGGAGCGAATGATGTAATGACGCGTGATAGAGCTCCCAGGGCGCTGCAAACACAGACAAAGCAGACGTCAGCACCCTTCTGACACCGGAGCAAGGGGACGCACTCTTGATGAGCCAGTAGACCCAGTAGCCGACGAGGCCGAGAACGAGCAGGTCCCTCCAAGCCTCGCCTCGACCGACGACAGCGCCGCCGACCATGGGCAGCACGACAAACATGAGCGGCAGGTAGTGCCATGTCCCCAACTCGAGCTGCTTGGAGTGCCGCCTCCGCGAATCCGCGCGGCCTTCGCCGTCAGACGACGCGAAGGAGCCGCCGTCGTCATCGTCGACTTCGTCGTCTGAGCCGAGCGTGTGCGACGGCGTCTGCGTGCCCGACGAGAGATGATCGTTGCTGTCGCTCCTGTGCTCGTTCACGGCCGGGCGCGAGGACTCTTGGCCAGATGGCCGGAGGAAGGCAGCGTTGCCGGCTGATGGGCCTGCGCGGGCGGTGACGTTCGACCCTACGCCGTCGTCGTCCTCGTCAGTGTCCGAGCCCGTCCTGCGCCCCTCGTGCGGTCGGCGCTGTCGCGACGTCACGTTCTGGGATGCGAGCTTGTGCGCCGAGCTCGATGCGGAGGAGGTCTGGCCGCGCTCGCGAGCCTTGAAGCTACGGACGGTCCGAGGGAAGCCGGCGACGGGAGAGGAACGCAGCAGAGGGTGATCAGCACAGCACCAGCGAAGAACACTGCAGCGGCTCCTCGCGAGCACTCACGCCTTCATGAGCGGCTCGTGGGCGGCACGTTGGCGATGCGCTGGAGTGCTTTCTGACGTCCTTGCTTTGCTCGAGGCACGAGCTCGGGGGTCGGTGCTGGGGGAGCACGAGATGGTCCCGCGCGCGCTTCGCCTGCCAGAAGGCGGCCGACGACGACCTATCCCTTTCGCCACATCCTCCTTCACCCGCCTGATCCAGCTACCATGAACACGATCCAGGTCCGGTCTGATGTGCTGCGGGCTCCTGGTGTTGCCTCTCGCTGAAACTGTGGGCCGCTGCGGCTGTCGTTGCCTCCGCCGCAGAGCTCGTTCTGGGCCGTCCGCGACTACCTAGCCCCAGTGAGTCCGTCGACCAGCTCGTGAGCTCTCAAGATGCTGGCTGACCGTGAGATGTGCTTGCGCAAACAGGTGCTGAAGGAAAGCAAGTTCAAGGAGCACGGACGTATCACTCCTGGTGCGTCTAGAGCGATGTCGGTGGGGAAGTTGAGGGAAGCGAGGCTGTAGCGGGGCATGAATGGGCGGTCAGCATCAACGTCGAAGGGCGGTCCAGGTGAACCAAGGGAGGCTATGCGCCGCAGGGCTCGTATTAGGGCTGTCAAAGGGGGTCTGGAACGTGCTCGAGGAGGGAGGGATGGCCCGCATGAGGTTCGTCCGCAGTCGCTTCTCGTGCTGACACCCCGCCAACTTCGCTGCAGAGGAGTTCGTCGCTGCCGGCGAGTTTCTGACCTACAAGTTCCCGGTCTGGTCTTGGTGCGTGCTCTGTCTTTGCTCGAGAGAGTGAGATTATACTGACCATGCGCACGGCTGGCGGACTCGACGCACGCAGGCAAGCGGGCGATCCATCCAAGGCGCGCGACTTCCTCCCGGCCGACAAGCAGTACCTCATCACGCGCAACGTGCCCTGTCTGCGGCGGGCGAAGAACTTGGACTACTCTGGGCTGGACGAGGTGCGTGTCGTGCTGTTCGTCTTCCCTGGTCTGCGGCTTCAGTTGACCTCCATCGCCCGCGTACATGTACAGGACACCGAGCGCCTTGTGTCAATGCTCGATGAGGCCGAAGAAGCACCAGCAGGTACTTCTTCAGAAGACGACTGGGTCGAAACGCATTCGTCAACGCACCCGCCCGCGTCGTCTCTCTCCGCCGGCCAGCCGCACGACATCCCCGAGATCCCGGACCTCGAGCCTCCCGCCGTGAACGAGCACTCAGCGGTCCCTGACGAACTGTCGCTAGCTGGCCTGTCGATCGAACAGCAGAGCACGCACGCCGTTGTCGGAGGCGACGACAACATCCCCGACATCGACGACATCCCCGACATGGAGGACGACGGCGACTTTGGCGGCGGGCTGATGGAGGAGGAGGACGAGGCGACGGTCAATCCGTCCGCTGCTCTCCCTGGCCCGGCTCAAGAAGCCGACGGCAACCTGCTCGCGGTGCGGACGTACGACGTCATGATCACGTCCGTCCTCTTCATCCTCTTTTCTTCAAGCAGCATCACTGACTCCGGATAAGATATACAGCTACGACAAATACTATCAGACGCCGCGTGTCTGGCTGCTCGGGTACTCGCCCTCGCGTGCGCCGCTGAGCCAGCATGAGACGTTTGAGGACATTCCGGCCGACCACGCGCACAAAACGGTCACGTACGAAGTCTTTCCGTGCGTCCCTGCTCATTGCCTGCCTCTAATATGCGGCCCTGACACCCGTCCATCCGCACCTTCAGTCATTCGGGCTTGCCGATGGCCTCTGTCCACCCGTGCAAGCACGCAAGCGTCATGAAGAAGGTCATCGAGCGCATGGGCGCCGCTGCCGCGTCCGAGCAGAGGCGTGCGCTGTCGACTACGTTGTCGCCTGCAGCGAGTGGCGAGAGCGCTGGCCAGGCTGGCAAGAAGAGACGTTGGTTGGGCCTGCGTAAGGGGAGTGCGGTTGGAGGTGCGAAGGAGGAGGTGGCGCCTGGCGGTGCGAAGGAGGAGGAGGGCGAGGAAGGGCTACAGGTTGACTTTTACCTTGTCATCGTGCGTGGTCGCTCCTTGCTTCCTTGAGCCTTGTTTGCTGATGGGGAATTCCGAGTTTGGTTGCCGCAGTTCCTCAAGTTCATCGCCAGCATCGTTCCTACTATCGAGGTAGACTCTACAACGGCTTTCTGAACCATTTGTACAACCCTCCCTCCCTATCAAGCAGGGTGAGTTCAGTATTCCCCGCCTACACTCGCTAGAGACGGACAAACGGACCGACAACTTTCTGCATGCACTTGACAGATTTCGCGCATGCTTATAGGCAAATGGCCCTTCCACTTCCTCCCGCGCTGACCTGGACCTCTTATTCGCCCGTCCTCGACACTTGAGATGTGTCTCGCCAACGCGTATCCCGAGTAGCTAAGTTTGGTCTGGAGCCGCCCAGAACAAGCCTTTTCATCAGGCGCTCGAGTGTCGAAGAGGCGCTTTCGCCAACTCGAACGAGGGCAACTTTCAAGGCCGTCGAGCCCGGAACGTCGATGGCCCATCCGCTTCCTCTGTTCGCTGATGGCTGGCCATGCAATTGCGGGCGACCAGTCGCTGATGGATGGGTGCGACGTTGCGACGCAGCCAGGCGTTCGGCTGATCAGGTTCAGTGAAGGAGACCAACCGACTGAACTCGCTGGCGCAGCGTCATCGATGGAGCTGGCGACCGCAGGCGCAGCACGGTCACATATGTAGCTCGGCCCGCTCGGAGTCGACATCCGGCTGGGCTCTCCCATGCTGCTGAAGAAGTCGATCGGCGGGAAGCTGACGGTGGCTGCTCGATTACATAGTAGAGGGCGCCTAGGGCGCTCGCTGCTGTCTTTTCAGTGGTCCCACCGAGACAGGCAGGCCTGCAGGCAGGAGAAAAAGGAGCTGACGATGTCGAGGGGCGCAGACGGCTTCAGCCTAGCAGGCGCAGGCAGGTTCGGCTGCAGGTTGAGGTTCGGCGGGCCTAGACTCGGCTTCCGCAGCCGAAATGTTGGCTGAACATGTCTTAACCTCCGCCGTCAAGACACTGACCATTGCCACCGCGCAGCACCCAGATACCGCTTCCGCTCGCAGCCTTGCACGGCAATCGTGGTTTGGCTGAGAGCTTCATGAATCGGCCGTGTCGGCGCACGGAGTGCAAGGGGGCTCGACGCGTGCAGGCGGCGAGTCTCAAGATCAATCGCCTGTCTTACCCTCACCTACGTACTCATCTCGTTCTCTCCCCCTCTGCTCTAGCTCTCCCTGGCTGGTCCATCGAAGGCTACTCCACCTCACTGATTTCTTCAAAGAGCTAGGATGTCCTGTTCATCGCTCCTGCTTTCTTACCGCCACCCGCCCTCCCCAACCTTCTCAAGAGACCTCACCCCTCCCTCAACCCCCTCCTCCCGGTCAACCCCCTCCCTTCCCCCTCCTTGACGTCCTCTTCCTGGCGAAGAAGACTTCAAGTCTTCTCAACAGGCAACTTCCCCTCCAACCTCTTTCCCCCTCTCCCCTCCGCCTTCGCCCCAGCATCTTATGCGTGTTTCTACCACTCTTGCGGTGGCTCTTGTCGCTGCCGGCAGCGTTGCCAACGCCGAGACCCAGGAGGTTATCGTCAAGCGAACTGAGGGCGGGTGCGTCTTTCTCCTTTTATCATCTCATCGTGCCCCCTCCACCTGTCTCAGCCCGTCATCATCTCGCCGATCCTCCTCAAAAACTGACCCATCTCTCCCTCTCGCGCGCAGTGCTTTCGGCCTTGGTCACTACCGCGATTCCATCGAGGAGCGCGGTCTCCTCGGCGACCTCGTCGGCACCGTCTCGTGTCTGCTCGGTCAGGTCCTGATCGGCGGCAAGTGTTACACGAGCGAGCAGGCCGCACAAATCTCGTCCTCGTCCATTGCTGCCGTCGCGGCTTCCACCTCGTACGTCTCCGCTTTATCGCCTCGGCTCAAGCTGGGATTGTGCTGACTGCGCTTGCTTTTGTCCAGTGCTGCTGGTGCCGCCGCTAAAGCATCGTCGGCTTCTGTCGCGTCAGTTGCGTCCCTCTCGGCTGCCGCCAACCAGGCTACTGCTACTGGTGTCCTTGGGCTCGGTCTTCAGAACTTTGCTGGTTCTATCGGTGGCCTCGCCACCCCAGTCTACCAGGTCGGCAACACATTTACGGTTGGCGCTCGCTCTTCCAACGACCTCCTGCAGGCCCTCACCTACTCGTGTGAAGACCAGCAGACGGCGTGCAAGCTTAACATCTTCGTTCAAGCCACCCAGTGCACGACCCAGTACAACAACTGTGTATCCCAGGCCAAAACCCAGGCATCGTCCGTCGGCGCGGCCGCTACTGCTTCCCTCGCCTCTGCCTCCGCCGCCTCTGTTGCGGCCCTTTCTTCGCAGGCGGCCGCCTCTGTCGCTTCTGCCTCCGCAGCCTCTGCCGCCGCGGCCTCTTCGCAGGCGGCCGCCTCTGCTGCGGTCCTATCGTCACAGTCGGCCGCTTCCGTCGCTAGCGGTAACGCCGTCAAGTCTCTCGCCTCGGTTGCGTCTGCGTCAGCTGCATCGGTTGCTGGCGCCGCCGCTTCCGTCGCTAGTGTTGCGGCTGCTTCGGCTGCGTCCCTCCTGAACATCCAGTCCGGCCAGTCAGTCGCCTCGGTTGCCTCTGCATCAGCCGCTTCGCTCGCTGCCGCCGCTTCGGCCTCGGTCGCCTCGGTCGCTGGTGTTCAGGGTGCTGCTTCGCGCGCGTCCGTCGCCTCGATCTCGGCTCAGTCTGTCTCGGCTGCTGCCGCCGTGTCGTCCGCCCAGGCTGCTGCTGCCACCGGCTCTGGCCTCATCGGTCTTGGTTACCAGCACTTTACCGGCACCACCGGTGGCATCCCGTCGGCTGTCTACGACGCGCTTGACGGCCAGTACACCGCCGGCCTCCACCTCGGCACCTTCAGCCTCCTCGACGCCCTCACGCTCTCGTGCCAGGACCAGCGCAGCAGCTGCAACATCCTCTACCTGTTCTCGCAGGGCACCTGCACGACTCAGTACAACGCGTGTGTCGCCCAGGCCACTACTCAGGCTGCCAACGCGGCTTCGTCCGCCAGCGCTGCGTGAGTTCCCATCTTCCCATCTGCAGCTCTCCCACTTTCTGACATCACGTCGCGCTTTCAGCTCCGTTGCGGCTGCTTCGTCGCGCAGTGTCCAGGGCGTTCAGTCGCTTGCGTCCATTGCCTCGGTCTCCGGCGCTTCAGCTGCCTCGGTCGCCTCGGCTTCCATCGCCGCTGCTTCGGCTGCTGCCATCGCCGCTGCCTCTGCCGCTTCGGTTGCCTCGATTGGCTCGATTCAGGGTGCTGCTTCGCGCGCGTCCGTCGCCTCGATCTCGGCTCAGTCTGTCTCGGCTGCTGCCGCCGTGTCGTCCGCCCAGGCTGCTGCTGCCACCGGCTCTGGCCTCATCGGTCTTGGTTACCAGCACTTTACCGGCACCACCGGTGGCATCCCGTCGGCTGTCTACGACGCGCTTGACGGCCAGTACACCGCCGGCCTCCACCTCGGCACCTTCAGCCTCCTCGACGCCCTCACGCTCTCGTGCCAGGACCAGCGCAGCAGCTGCAACATCCTCTACCTGTTCTCGCAGGGCACCTGCACGACTCAGTACAACGCGTGTGTCGCCCAGGCCACTACTCAGGCTGCCAACGCGGCTTCGTCCGCCAGCGCTGCGTGAGTTCCCATCTTCCCATCTGCAGCTCTCCCACTTTCTGACATCACGTCGCGCTTTCAGCTCCGTTGCGGCTGCTTCGTCGCGCAGTGTCCAGGGCGTTCAGTCGCTTGCGTCCATTGCCTCGGTCTCCGGCGCTTCAGCTGCCTCGGTCGCCTCGGCTTCCATCGCCGCTGCTTCGGCTGCTGCCATCGCCGCTGCCTCTGCCGCTTCGGTTGCCTCGATTGGCTCGATTCAGGGTGCTGCTTCGCGCGCGTCCGTCGCCTCGATCTCGGCTGCCTCGGTTTCGGCGAATGTTCCCACCGCCACTGGCATCCTTGGTCTTGGTCTTCAAGACTTCACCGGTACTCTTGGTGGTCTCGCAACGCCGGTTTACCAGGTTGGCAACACGTTCACTGCCGGCCTCCGCACGTCCTCCGACCTCCTCCAGGCTCTCACCTACTCATGCCAGGACCAGCAGACGGCGTGCAACCTGAACCTTTTCATCAGCAACGCCAACTGCCTCACCCAGTACAACAGCTGTATTGCCCAGGCTCAGGCCAGCGCTGGCAAGGCCAGTAGCATCGCCGCTGTCAGCGCCGCTTCGCTTCTCAACGTCCAGGCCCTTCAGTCGCAGGCTTCGGTCGCCGCTGCTAGCGCCGCTTCGCTTCTCAACGTCCAGGCTCTTCAGTCGCAGGCTTCGGTCGCCGCTGCTAGCGCTGCTTCGCTTCTCAATGTCCAGGCCCTTCAGTCGCAGGCTTCGGTCGCCGCCGCTTCGGCCGCGTCGCTCTCCAACGTCCAAGCGCTTGCTTCCCAGGCTTCCGTCGCGCAGGTGTCGCTCGCCTCGGTCCTGAACGCCCAGGCTCTCGCTTCGCAGGCGTCGGTCGCCCAAGCTTCCATCGCTTCGGTTCTCAACGACCAGGTTTTCCAATCGCAGGCTTCGGTTGCTTCGGCTCAGTCGGTGCAGGCCGCTCAGTCGCGTGCTTCGGTCGCCTCCGTCGCCTCTGCTGCTCAAGGCTCCGCCAGCGCTGCTTCTGTCGCTTCTGTCGCCTCCGTTCAGGCTGCTCAGTCGCAGGCCTCGGTCGCCTCAGTTGCTTCAGTCCAATCCGCGCAGGCCGGCCAGGCTTCTGCCTCGTCCGCCTCGGCTGCGTCCGTGCAGTCCGTCGCCTCCGTTCAGTCGCAGGCTTCGGCCGCTTCGTTGGAGTCCGTCCAGTCTGCGCAGTCGACGGCCTCGGTCGCTTCGGTCGCTTCGGCTTCTCAGGGCTCCGCTAGCGCCGCTTCGCTCGCCTCGGTCGCGTCGGTTGAGGCCGCCGTCTCTCAGGCCTCGGCCGCGTCGGTCGCCTCCGTTCAGTCGGCGCAGTCCGCTGCCTCGGTTGCTTCGGTCGCATCGGCTTCCGCTGCTGCTCCTTCGAGCACCATCGCTTCGGGTCTTCCTGCTGGCTTCGCTTACGCCTCGTCTGGTCTCGTTGCTGAGGGCACCACTGGTCGTGCGCTCATCTCGGCCGCCACCGCTTCGTCGTCGATGACGCCTTCCGTCTGCGCCAACTACTGCAGCGCCCTTGGCTACCCGCTCTCCGCCACTGAGTACTCGTCTGAGTGGTGCGTACACTTTGCTTCAAGCGAATGCGCAGCAACTGATTTTTCTTCTTCTGTCGCTCAGCTACTGCGGTTCGGTTCTCTCGAACGGTGCCTCGCTCTCGACTCTGTCGGCCAACCAGGGCATGCCTTGCTCCGGTGACGCTAACACCGTCTGCGGCGGTAGCAACGCCTTGACGCTGGTTTACAACACCGCTCAGCTCAACGCCGACCTTTCTCCCAAGGCTGGTGCTGGTGGTGGCTCGTCCGCCGCCGCCTCGACCGCTGCTGCACCCGCTGCGTCGTCGGGTGCCGCCTCGTCTGCTGGTCTCGGTCTCGCCTCGCCGTACAAGTCGGCTTCCAGCAGCCTCATCGCTGAAGGAACCAACGGCCGCGCTCTCATTTCGGCCGCAACCTCGTCTGACTCGATGACGCCTTCGCTCTGCGCTGCCTACTGTTCCAACCTCGGCTACGGTTTGTCGGCTACTGAGTACTCGCGAGAGTGGTGCGTCCACCCTCTTCTCTGCCTGCTGTTCTTATCTAACCTGTAATCTCTTCCGCATCAGCTACTGTGGCTCGTCGCTCTCTAATGGCGCCTCGCTCTCGCAAACGTCGTCTAACTCTGGAATGCCTTGCGCTGGAGACGCCGCCATCACGTGCGGTGGATCCTCCGCCATGACTCTCGTCTACGACTCGTCGCTCTTCAACGCCGATCTCACCCCGATCGCCGGCGCCGCCGGTTCGGGCACCGGTTCTACTGGCGCTGGTTCCTCCACTGGCACTGGCTCCGGTTCGACTGGCAGCTCGTCGGGCTCTGTCGGCACCCTTCCCGCCGGCTTCGCCTCGGCTTCGTCTGGCCTCGTTGCTGAGGGAACCTCGGGTCGTGCGCTCATCGGTGCCTCGACTTCGTCGTCGTCGATGACCCCTGCCGTCTGCGCCTCGTACTGCTCGAAACTCGGCTTCGGCATCTCGGCCACTGAGTACTCGTCTGAGTGGTGCGTCGGCCCCCGCGATGCCCCTTTTCAAACTGCGACTGACCTGCTCCTTTTCCCACTTCCAGCTACTGCGGCTCGTCGCTCTCGAACGGCGCCTCGCTCTCGACGCTTTCGTCCAACTCCGGTATGCCCTGCTCGGGTGACGCCTCCCTCACGTGCGGTGGACCCAACGCCATGACCGTCATCTACGACTCGTCGCTCTTCGACGCCGATCTCACCCCGATCGCCGGCGCCGCCGGTTCGGGCACCGGTTCTACTGGCGCTGGTTCCTCCACTGGCACTGGCTCCGGTTCGACTGGCAGCTCGTCGGGCTCTGTCGGCACCCTTCCCGCCGGCTTCGCCTCGGCTTCGTCTGGCCTCGTTGCTGAGGGAACCTCGGGTCGGGCGCTCATCGGTGCCTCGACTTCGTCGTCGTCGATGACCCCTGCCGTCTGCGCCTCGTACTGCTCGAAACTCGGCTTCGGCATCTCGGCCACTGAGTACTCGTCTGAGTGGTGCGTCGGCCCCCGCGATGCCCCTTTTCAAACTGCGACTGACCTGCTCCTTTTCCCACTTCCAGCTACTGCGGCTCGTCGCTCTCGAACGGCGCCTCGCTCTCGACGCTTTCGTCCAACTCCGGTATGCCCTGCTCGGGTGACGCCTCCCTCACGTGCGGTGGACCCAACGCCATGACCGTCATCTACGACTCGTCGCTCTTCAACGCCGATCTCACCCCGATCGCCGGCGCCGCCGGTTCGGGCACCGGTTCTACTGGCGCTGGTTCCTCCACTGGCACTGGCTCCGGTTCGACTGGCAGCTCGTCGGGCTCTGTCGGCACCCTTCCCGCCGGCTTCGCCTCGGCTTCGTCTGGCCTCGTTGCTGAGGGAACCTCGGGTCGTGCGCTCATCGGTGCCTCGACTTCGTCGTCGTCGATGACCCCTGCCGTCTGCGTCTCGTACTGCTCGAACCTCGGCTACTACTTGTCGGCCACCGAGTACTCGTCCGAGTGGTGCGTCTCTCGACTTACTTGTCTTTCGTGAACTTTCACTGATGCACCTCTCCTGCCCATCATAGCTACTGTGGCTCCATCCTTTCGAACGGCGCCGCTGTTGACAAGCTCTCGACCAATGGTGGCATGCCTTGCTCTGGCGACGCCTCGCTCATCTGCGGTGGTTCCAACGCCCTGACCCTGATCTACGACACCACCCGCTACAACGCCGACCTTTCCCCCAAGGCTGGCTCAGGCGTCGCTAGCTCAGGTGCGGGCGCTTCTACCAGCGCTGGCTCAGGCGGCTCGGGTGCCTCGACTGGCTCTAGCGTTTCCACTGGTTCGGGCTCGAGTGCCATCACGCTCTCCAACGGTTTCAGCTCTGACGGCGCGTGCTACGCCGAGATCGACGGCCGTCTGCTCAAGGGCGCCGCCTTCACCAGCAGCGATATGACCTACGAGCTCTGCACCAACTTCTGCGCCAACGCCGGCTTCGCTGTCGCAGGTGTTGAGTACGGCTCTGAGTGAGTATCATTTTCCCGCGCTTCTTCTCTGCTCTGCAGTCTCCTGATCCCTCCTTCCTCTTCTCAGGTGCTACTGCGGAGACAAGTCGGCTATTGTCGGTGTCCAGCCCTCAACGCAGTGCAACTCGCCTTGCGCCGGTGACAGCTCCAAGATCTGTGGGGGTGGCCAGGCCCTGTATCTCTTCTCGACGTCTGACGTCTCAGTCTCGTCCGGCGTCCTCTCGAACGGATGGGTTCCGACCAAGCGCTGCCTTGCCGAGGTCGACGGTCGTCTGTTCAACAAGGACTCGACGTCGTCCGACTCGCTCACGCAGACGAGCTGCACCGACTTCTGCGCCGGCAAGGGCTACGACCTCGCCGGCATGGAGTACAGCAGCCAGTGCTTCTGCTCGTCGAGCAGCGCGGTCGACATCACGACCGCTGCTACCTCGAGTCAGTGCTCAATGCAGTGCGCTGGTGCCGCTGACGAGCTGTGTGGAGGAGTGAGTTTACTCAACCTGCGATCGATCTCCCCAAGTTGCCTCCCGCTGACCTTGCGCCTTTATCTCCCCTTCAGCCCAACGCCCTTTGGGTCTTCCAGGCTCCGTCGTCGGCCAAGCGCTCGACGAAGCGTCGCATGCCGCTCAAGGCCTTGCGCCACGACGCAAAGCATTAAACCAACTTCTCTTTTGTCGCAACGCCTCACATCATGACTTGTCCTCTACTCTCCATCTTGTCTTATCCTCTTGCACCTTTTCGTTACCCAGCACAACTTTTACCTTTCTTTCCATTCGCACCTCCTGAACCCTTGATCTTCCACCACTGTCGTTCATATTTTGTCCTTCCCCCACGGTCTTTACGCGCTTTCGAGCAACCCCTTCCTCTTGTTTGACTCAGTTGTTGTGACCGATTCCATGCTGGGGTCCTCATCAAACCGCCCTGCGAATCTCTTTCTCCTGCGAACTTATCCATCGGCCAACCTTCCGATTCCTCTCCTCAGTTGCAGATTTGTCTTCCAGACATGCTACTACCTGACGCACCTCTGATCTGAGCGAGGGGTCCACTCTTACTTTCCGGCCTGCGATGCCTTAAGGGGATGGTAACGGGGGAAAGACAAAGCCCACACATGAAATCTACAACGACCTCCCTCCTCCTTTCCGCACTCATCTCAGACGCGCCGCTTGCCCGCCGGCCCAGCGCGACCCTTACCGACCGCACCGCCGCCTGCGCGCTTGGCCGCGGCCTCGTCGTCCTTCTCCTTCTGACACGTTGGGCAGTACCACGTGCCCTCCGGCGGAGAGGACAGCTGGAGGCACTCAAGATGGAACTGTAGGCCGAGCGGTCCATCGGAAGGTCAGCCTGCGTGCAGCAAGGCGGCCGAAAGGAAAGAAAAGTTTGGGATGGACGCACCCACTCGCGCTCGCACTCCTCCGAGTCGCACCCGATCATCTCGCCGTAGCTCGGCCCGGCGCAGTAGCAGTACGCGACGCCGTCCTCGATGTCGACCTTTCCCTCCGCGGGTGCGGCTCCGCCCGCGTGCGCGCCGCCGCCCGCACCCGCGCCCGCCTCCGGCGGAGGCGACGACGAGTCGTCTGTGACGTACCCCGCGCGCGGACGGACGGCGTGCACCTTGCGCCTGCGCGGCCGGCCAGACCCGCCCTCCTCCCCGCCGGAAGACTCATCCTCGCCTGCTGCGTTGGCGCCTGCGCCTGCACCCGTCGCGCGCGCTGCCGGCTTGCGCCTTTTCCCACCGCCGGTGGTGGACGTTGTCTCGAGGTCGTCGATACCGGCGCCGTAGCCGAGCCCGCCGGCCGTGACCGAGTCGACGAGGTTGAGATGGTCCGCCTCGTTCGTCGACGTAGCAGCTGCGGTCGTCGGTGCGCGCGAGGAAGGGCGGGGTGAGGGTGCAGGGTACGGCGAGGCAGGGCGCGCCGAGTCGGTCCTGAGACCGCCCGACAGCATCATCAGCTCAGTCAAGAGAGAGTGACGTTCAAAAGGGGGGACGTACGCCGTCTTCTTGCGAGCCGCACCACCGCTTTTCTTGGGCACCGCAGCAGGCAGCTTCGGGCTCCTCCCTCCCTCCAGCCCCTTCCCACCGTACCTCCCTCCATCATCGTCGTCGTGCGCGCGCGACACGCCCGTCTTGCGCTTCTTGACGGGCGTCGGCGCGCCGCCGCCCCCGGCCGAGCCCGACGTCCCCGCGGCTTGCCCGCTGCCGATCTCGGCGCCTGCGCGGGCGCGCGTGCGCTTGCCGGGCAGCGTCGGCGGCAGGTAGGAGCTGCCCTCGGCGAGCGTGACCGAACGCGACTGGAGGAGGGTCGAGTGCGAGAGAAGGGAGAGGAGGTGCGTCTGGTGCGAGATGACCTGCGGTGACGGCGCGCAGAAGGCGGGACGAGCAAGCTGTCAGCCGGCCGAGCTAGAGTGACCCAGCTCCCTGCCCTTCCCGCCTTCATCCGCAGAGGAACAAAACTCACACCCTCGCAGACGCCACCGACGACGCGGATTTTGTCCTCGCCGCCGAGCTTGAAGCGCTGGGCGAACTCTGCGACCTCCTTGAGCAGAAGCAGGCGCTCGCCGGGCGTCTTGGTGGGGTCGTTGACGGCCGCGGTGAGCGTTTTGATGCTCTCGGTCAAATGGATGAGGCTCGCTGCAACGCCGCAAGGATGCAGATAGCGTCAGAACTCCAGCGTCTAGAGGGTACGACGGAGAGTCGAAGGAAGGACGGACAGGAGAGGACGGCGTCGAGCTCGCGCAGGTCGCTGAAGCCGCGAGTGAGTTCGAGCGGGAGGGCGTCGAGCGTGTCTGCAAAGTCGGCGAGCGTATTGAGGTCGTGCGTCGTCTGCTGGCTCTGGGTGAGCTTGGGGAAGAAGTAGGCGTTGGGCGGCATGGTGGGGACGATCTGGCAGGAGGGAAGCGGGCGAAGGGGGTTGTCGTTGGAGGGAAGACGGCTGATTAGCTCGACGAGAGGGCGTTTCTGAATCGTGATTACAAGTTGCCCATTACAAGATTACAGATCTACTCTGATCCATTTCACAACGTTAATCCCGGCGCGTTCGTCCCGGCGGCGACTCCCCTTCCCACGCCGCATCAAGTACACAGCGCGACCTGTGAGGGCTGCCGCGTGCCGTCTTCCTCTTGCTCGCGCGCTGAGCTCGCAACTGACCTGTTCCAGCCATGAGCGCTCGCTGACGTTCTGAGGGACGACCAGCAGATCAACGAGTCGGGACGCACAAGCAGCAAGGGCTGAAACGCCCTTCGGCTCGCACTGGTGGCTCGGTCGGACGCCCGGGCGCTGCTGCTGCAGCAGCTGCTGCAGGAAGTATGCGAGGAGCCGCTGGCTTGCGCGTGGATCGGCACGGCCAAGGTTTACTGCTTGCCTTCCCCCACCCCCTGAGCGACGTCGGAGGTTGGTGCAGCCGGAGGAGAGCGCTGACCCCCTGTCGGCCCTTTCCCTCCCTCTCTCCCTCCCTCCCTCCCTCCCTCCCTTCCTCCCTTCCTCCCTCCCTCTTCACCCCACTCCTTCTCCAGAGGAGAGTTTGACGGCACGCATCGAAGCATTCGTTTACTGCTGACCAACCCCTCGGCTGAAAGTGGAACGTCGTGCTCGGGGGTCCTGGACCCCTCGCGCAGCGCGCAATCACGCCCGTCCCTCTTCCTCCAACTATGCATGCCGGCCGCCCCGGAACCTGACCTAACAAGAAGGGTCGCTCCCGAGACTGGGATGCGCGAAGCTGGGCGTACTTCAAGGCGAGGGAAGGCTGGCTTGCAACGCTGAAGGGAAGCCATCTCCCCCTTCCTCAGACCCCTTCCCCACCCTCCGTCCACCCTCCCCTCTTCTTTCGATCGGAGCGACACCCTCACGCACTCGACGATGTCGTCGCGTTCGAGCTCACATGCGCGAGAGGGGGCACCTTCGCCACCGTCTTCCCCGCGGTTTGTGCCTACCGTCAACAGCACGCTCGCCGCTTCTGCTACGTCGGCCAAAAGGGCGACGTTTCTCACCAAGCTTTACGAGTGTGTCCATTTCTCCTCGCTCTTTGATGGGGACTGACCCTGCAGTTTTATCCGCAGCCATCTCGACCCTCCCACCCCAACCGCGTCCAAGCCCTCAACCCCAAGGAAGCGTGTCTTCTCTGCACCCGCCGCTCTGTTTCCCTCACCTTTCTCCGCGCACCTCGTCCCGCCGCCCCCGCCCACGACCATCCGCTGGGCCGACGACGGCAAGTCGATCATTGTCGGTGCGTGCCCCTTTTCGATGTCTCGATTGTTGAGAACCGGACTAAGATGGGGGACAAGGTGCAACAGGATCCACTGAGAACCTCGCAAAGCACACCCTGCGCCCCGTCTACGGCCATGGCAACATGCAGACCTTCGTTCGACAGGTGCGCCACGGTCTCTTCCCGTACATTGAGTTGTCTAGCCCTTAACATTCGCCGTGCCGCTGCGCAAGATGTGCATCTACGGCTTCTCGCGCTCAAGGCCGTCAACTGATGGGTGCGACCACGGGTCCTTCAGGGCCTTTTCCTTTTGCTGACTTCGGACTGCTTGCATCTCGTATAGCGGACCGGGCGAGCTCACTTTCAGGCACCCCACCTTCACCCGGTCAACTCCTCGTGCGGAGTGCGTCTTTGTGCACCCTGATCCAGCATCGACCCGTTCTGACACCCGGCCTGCAGCATCCTCAACTTTGCACGCAAGGCCTCGAGCCGCTCGTCCCGCCCCGTCTCAACGCCCTCGACGCCTTCGTCCCGCGTGCGCAAGTCGGCCTCCGCCTTGTCGCCGTCCTCGCCCGTCCCCGCTGCCGCCGCCGGCTCGACGGTTCTCAGCGGCGGCATCAGGAAGCGCAAGCAACGCTCGCGCGCGGCGAGCTCGCCGGTCAAGCCATCCTCGCCTGCAAAGCCGCTCTCGTCCTCCGCGGCGGCGGAATGCGGCATCGCGGAGGTCGAGGTGCGCGGAAAGCGCCGCAAGATCGTCGGACTCGGCCAGCGCGCGAGCGAGGTGGCAAAGGTCGATGAGAGGGAAGGCGAGGCGGACGACGAAAAGGACGACCGGGAGCGCGTACTTCGTGCGGATCGGCGTCGCGGACTGGGCGCGGAGGAGCGCCGGGTCAGCTCGACCGTGTTCAAAGTGCGCCTTCCCGTCAGAGTGTGCCGAGCGCCGCAACTGATCACTAGCATCTTGGAAGTTCGACAAGCCGATTGGCCTGCCCCAGAAGAAGAAGGCTGTCGCCATCGTTCAGACCAGTATCGTTGAGGAGGTACCGAGCGCAGGTGCTGAAGGTCTACCCCCCTCGCCCGAGATCATGAATACGGCGTCCCTCAAGATTTCTAAGCTCGCTCTCGATGACTTGTCGCCGGAAGATATCGTCATGGACGAAACGCCGGTCGCGACGCCGCCCGCTACTGAGCCGGATGTCGCCGTCGTCGAGGAAGACGAAGACGTGCAGATGGCCGACTCGTCCTTCGCCTCGCTCGAGACGCCCATCGGCAGCCCGCTGCGCGAGCCGCGCACGCCGACGCAGACGGTCGCCACTCCGCATCCGCCGACCTTCTCTCGCCGCCGCCGTCCGCCACCGCTCTCGCTCAGCCAGCCGTTGACGCTCGACGCGTTCGTCTTCCCCTCGGGGTACCCGGCATCCACCGTCTACCCTGCGCGACCGCGGCTTATGCAGGCGGTCCGCGGTGTCGACAGCGGAGATGCGGAGGCTCGCGCACGACTCTTGCACCGACCGTCGCTTCCGACCCTCTTCTCGACCGCGCTCGGGGGCAGCAGCCGGCCGACCAGCCCGGCTGTCAGCGTGCAGCAGCTGCAGCGACCTCCGCCGCCGCCGTCGTCTTCCGTAATCCGGCGCGCGAGGAGCCAGAGCCTGCACGTCGCGAAGGCTTCGCTCGGCTCGGTCTACCCTGTCCGCCCTCTCGCGCTGTCGACGGGCCTTTCGCCGGCCGTTTCACCCATGTGGTCGCCTTTGCCCACCCTCGACGGGCCTCCTTCGGCACCTGTGCTAGTCAAGGTATCCTCCTTCACGCAGCACCCGGTCAACCAGATCTCGCCGTCTGCCGTCGACACATCGCACTCAGCGGCCTACCCGTTCCACCAGCCGCAGTACACGTCGTCCGCCGCATTTTCGCAGCCGCATATGCCGCCGCTCTCGCCCTTCTCGTCCACCGCATCCGAGTCGTCCCTGCGCACGCCGATCGGCGAGATCGAATCCATCCTGCCGGTCATCCTTGAGTCGCCCACCATGTCGCCGCTCATGCACGCATCCATCCCGCTTGATGCGTTAGGCATGACTGGACTCGAGTCCAACTTGCTAGGCGTTTCTCTCGGAGGTGCGTCCTTTTTCGTCCCTGCTCTGCGCCCTGAATCTGACCTACTCCGCTCTCCGCCCGCAGGACCCGCACCCAAGCCATCGACCATCACCTACTCGCACCTGCCGCCCGCGTTTGCCTTTCGGCCGCCCAGCCCTGCGACCTACGTCGCCCTGCCCGTCCTTGCAACCTTGAGCGAGCGCTGCGCGTGCTCGCACTGAACTCACCCCGCTCCGGACTTTGCTGCGTCTCCTCTCCGTACATCGCTGGTGGTTTCCTTAGATCTCGTGTCGTTCTCAGCTGCTGGCCCGGCCGTGCGCACTGTTCCCGTCCCCTCTCCCTCGTCCATCACCTCGCGCACCTTTCGGTCCCTCATCTCGCACCATCCTGGGCTCAACTTCTTCTGTCTCTCGCCTGTCCTGTTGATCACCTCGCGCGCCTCCACCGTCTGCTTGTTTCTCTTCCTCTCCCTGCTTTTGCGTTCTCTCAAGGAGATCTCATGTCGCTCGTTGTGTGTTGTGCTCGACACGCGTGTACGGCCGATAAGTAGAGAGCTGCAGTTCTACAGGGTTGCACAGGAGAAAGGCAGCGGCAGGATGTAGGAAGGAGACAGACGCAGAGATACAAGCCAGGAAGATGAGGGACGAGGAAAACAAGGGACGTGAAGTACAACGGCTACCGAACGCCTACGCCTCCTCGCCGTCTGCCATCATCGGCAGGTCCTGCGTGCTCTCGCCGTCCACGGCATGGTCCACTTGTGAGACGGCCGGAAGGCCCATGTCGTGCTCGTGCCTATCGACGCCGTCGGCGCCGTCCATCACGTTGTCGACGCCGTCGACCATCGTCCGGCGCAGCGCGGCATCCATCGCCTCCTGATCGGCGCGCTCCTCGTCGCTCTGCTTTGTGCCGCCGTTCCAGAGGTCGCCGAGCATCGGGCCGAGGACGTCGAGTTGATGCTCGCCCACTGCATCCTCGGTCTCCGCCTCCAAGCCCACTGAGCCCAGGCCTGCCGCGCCCATAGACGGTGCGTCGCCCGACTGAGTCGGAAGCGAGGACATATAGCCTGTGCCTAATAGCGAACTCCACCCTTGCCATGCGCCATCCCCTACAGGTGCGTCGGGGTTCTGCTGCCGGATCGACATGTCGAACGGAGCGGCTGGGGCGGCAAAGTCCTGGGGGACGAACGACGGCGACCGCAGCGATGGCGGCATGAGCTGCACCCAGTTCTTGATAAAGTTGTCGTCCGAGTAGGTCGGGCTCTGATGCGGCAGGCGGAGGGGCGTGGCCGACAGCCGGAGGGGAGGGAGATTGTGGTCCGGATTGCGGCTGTACCGTCCAGGAGGAACGGGCATGTTCTGCCGCGGCTCACCCTGCTTGGACGTGACCTTGGGCTCTGCGTCCTTCTCGGCCGTGCTGTCCGCCGTCAACGGTCGCTTGAGCGACTTGTCAATGCTGCTGATGATGCGGTAGCACCGGCGCGCGGTCGAAACGAGTGATTTTGGCGGGATGACGCGCCGGCGATACTTGTCGTCAACGTCGACGCCGTCCTCCGCCTTCCACCCGAGAATCATGAGCACGTCCAGTGCCTGAAAGGGACAGACCTAACAGTCAGCGGCTGAGCTTGTTCAGAAAGGTCTGGCCGAGCGCACCTTGTCGATGTTAAGGACCGAGAGCTTCTCGTAGTACTCCGAGTCAGGCTCTGGGTACGAGGCGTTCATGATCCGGCTTTAGAGAAGAAAGGTCAGGCAGTCAGCTACGTACAGAGCAAGTGAGCAGAGTGTGAAGGGGAACGCACTGCGCAAGCGCGACCAAAGACGTGCAGTAGACGAAAGCTGCGGTTCGCGAGGGCAAGGTCAGACGCTGGATCCCGGCAAGCTGCAGCGCGCAAAGGCAACGCACCAAGCGACCACCACCACCAGCCCGCCCAGTTGGTGTTCCATTGCGAGTGGATGATCTCGATGACCTCGATGGCGGCCTCCTGGCAGACGTGCGCGCTCTTGCGGGCCATCTCGACTGCGCAAAGGGTCAGGATGTCAGCTGATAACGCGGAGAACAAGACTCCGCTGAGACGCACGCTTGAGCGAGTTGGGCAACGGGGACTGAGGGAGCACCGCATGAAAGTGAGCTGCTGCTATCAGATGATGGGGGTTAAGGCAGAGGACTGACGGTGCCGTTCGGTGTCGTGCAGAAATGAAACAGGAACGGGCGGTACAGCAGTACTCGCACGTTGGCGTACCTGAAGGCAAGGCGGAGTCGAAGGTTAGCTTGCTTGCAAAGGCGAGACTCGACCGAATGCAGACGCACCTCAGTTGCAGTTTCTTGGCCTGATCGCGGAAAGGCCCTTCTACCGGCGCAGCGTTGGAGTCGTTGAGATGTGACGGTAGGGCCTTGCGCCAGGCAAAGAGTCGGTCCTCGAGGCGCAGAATGGCAGCAGTATCGGGGAATGTTGGCCGTTGCTGCAGGTTGTAAACCCTGCGCAAAGCGGAAGAGATCGCAAGCTCGTCAGCCGCAGGCAGCGAGACGAACGGGCGGCGAGCGACGCACTCGCGCAGGATGCACGCTTTGACGCTCATGAGGCGACACAGCCAGATAAAGTAGTCCATCCGTTTTGGCTCGTTTTCAGCGCACTGGCGGATCTGACCGTCCTCGGCGATGTCGTGGTCGTCGATGCGCTCCGGAAGGCAGTCGTCGTGAAAGTCGGTGTCCAAGCTCCCCGTCATGCGGTACCTGAAGAGACAAAGCAGGTCAGCAATAACTCCCAAGGCGCGCTAAACTAGGGAGGGAGGACTCACAGCATAACGCAGGACGTCGGCTCCATGACGAGGCAGCCAGCCCAGGCGCGCTGCCGGAGCATTTTGTTGAACGGGTCGAAGGTCGAGTTGACCTTGGCGTTTTCGAGCTGCAGCCCGCGGCTCATGTTGACGGCGAGGCCAGTCGCGTTGGAGCTGAGGTTGCCCTTCGAGCAGCTCTGCGAGAAGAGACTGAGCAGGTTGAGGTAGTTAATGATATCGACATTGGCGAGAAGGAGCACCGTCGAGCCAGACGTGAGCGCCTGGCTACGGCGGAAGAACTGGCCAAGGAGCTCCGCATCCCCTTCAATGCAGCGAACGGCACAAGCGTTGGCGAACATGAGATTGACCGCCGCGAGGTCGATCTGCTCCTTCGTCGAGTATTTGTGACCATCCTTGTTGCGCGCTTCTCGCAACTGTTTGTAACGCTTGACGATGGAGGGAAAGTGCAGCACGGGGAAGACTGCAGGGAAGCGTGAAGAAACGGTCAGTAGATGCACAGGATTGTTGAGAGGGAGATACGCACGCCAGTGGACTGCGAGTGGGACGGAACGAAGCTGATTAGTTTTGCACAGAATCAAGTGGAAAACGAAACGCACTGCGATCCTCGTAGAAGGCGAGCAGGTCGTCCGCGAGCGATTCGTCGGGGAGCTTGTACATCTCCTCGTAGGATACAGAGGGTGCCAGAGCTGACGTAGGAAGAAGACAGACGCATCAGTGGTGGAATCCTGCTGAAGTGGAGACGTTGAACACACCTTGCGTAACGAAATCGTCAATCGGAAACCCTGGCTTGTAGTCCGAAGGCTTGCCCTGAGAGCCCAATAAACGAGCAGCGCCTTGCTCGACCATCTCCGCCGTTCGTCCGTCGCCTGCGATGAAAGCCCTGTCAAAGATCAAGAGCACAGCCAAGCCGACTGAAGCACAGGGACTCACACCCTGCCCGCTCCCATTTCGAGACGTCGCCCATCATCCGCCGCTGATCCGACTCGTCCACCTTTTCGTCGTCACTGCTCGTGTCTGCGCCGGGGTTGAAGTCGACGTGCACGGCGTCGCGCTCTGGGAGCATGCCCTCTAAGCCAAGAGGGCGGCTGCCGAGCCTGGCCGTCGAGATCGGCGGCGGGCCGAGGTGCGAGCGCGAGCCGTCGTGCGCCGGATGAGAGTAGCCGCTGGACGCCGAAGGGTCGACATTGTGTCCCGACCACTGGCTGTCGTTGTGCGCTGGCGGGTGCGCATACGCGCCGTACGAGCCCGCAGCGGTATAGAGCTGGTTGCCGTGCAGGAGCGGGACCGACTGCGTGCTCTGCGAAGTCGGTCGTTGAGGGATGCGTGAAGGGTCCGATGCTGGTCGACCGAAGCCGTCTGTCGGGCGAGGCGGCGGTGGCATGTCTATTGACACGCGACGGCCGCCATGCACTCCGAGCCCACTTTTTGGCGAGGCAGGGGCCGACTGCGGATTGTGCCGGTGCGATGGCGACTGGGGGAAGTTGGTGAAGAGGTTTTTGGCCTCTGATCCTAAGCCCGAGGGTGGGTAGGAGGACGGGTCGACGACCGGGTGCGCCCCTGAGCCGTCAAGCGCGGCGAGTTTGGCCTCGAGTTCCTCGACGTACCTGGACGCCGAGGACATTCTTCAGCGCGAGAAATAACAAGAACGAAGGGGGAAGGGAGGCCTACTTGATCGTCACCTTGCGTGTCGGCGGCGGATAGATGCACTCCAGCTTGTTGTGAATACAGAGCGCGCAGGGCTGCAGACCATCGCACTTAGACCGCTTTTGGCGACAGGTATCTGTCGAAGCGCAACACTCAGGTCAGTCCAGAGAAATGTTGTTGAAAAAAGAGGAGATACCGACAGCACGCCCGCTCAACCCTCTTGCGTTTCTTCTTCCCGTCCTCCTCACCATCGTCCACCACGAGCTGTTCCTTGTCCTTGGCTGAGTTCTTCCCGCCCGACTTTGCGGATGTGCTACCACTGCCGCCGAGGACGGGGCTAGGGTCGTTCTGCGTTGTCGAGAAACTCGTCCGCGCGGTGCTGGTCGAGTTGTTGCGCTGTGCGGCGGCGTCGGGCGAGGGCTGCTGGGGCGCGTGCGGCCGCTGCGTCGTCCCCGATGGCGACTGCGCGACTTGGGACGGCTGGTTCGGCTTCAGGACACCGGAGTGGGACGACGGGTCGTGGACCGTCATGAAGGACGACGGGCTCTGCTGGCGGTAGTACTGCGGCTGGGGATGGTACGGGTTGAAGGCGTATGGCTGACCACCGCCGGCGGGGTAGCCTTCCGGAGGCGGGTGGTAATACTGCTGAGCGCTGTGGTACTGCAGCTGCTGCTGCTGCTGCTGCTGGAGGAACTGCTGCTGATGCTGCTGATTGCGCTGGAGCATCTCTGCATCCGCCACGAAGAGACGACGTCAGGAGGAGATCAATCAAGGTTAGGCTGAGAAGCGTGTCCGCGCAGGGATCGCGCGCTTCGGAAGGATACAGACCTTGATGGGCGGCGCCTCGGGCAAAGTTCTGCTGGTCCGTCTGCGCTTGCTGTTCTGCGGCCCGCACCTGCTGCTGCTGCTGGAACAGCTCATGCTCGGAAGGTTGCCAGCGCGACTGCTGCTCGTCGTCGGCCATCGTGCGCGCTCAGGCGTAAGGGCGGCAGCGGGGAGGAGCTAGTCGGCGGCGTTCGGCACGCGCGTCCACCCCCTGTCTGGACGGTTGGATCCTCGGTGTGATCGCTTGACCGGGTGTGACGGGAAAAGCGGGCGAGGGGAGAGCTCCTCGAGGCCTCGAGAGGCGCGCAATGGTGGTCGGAGGAGGGCCTTTGCTGGTCCGAGGCTGCAGACTCTTTGAAGGACGGATGCCTTTCCGCGGTAGTTTAGGAGGCTCCTTCCGCCCGCCCCAGGGAGAAGCAATCGAGCTGAACGATCGACCATCCGCTTCCGAAGCTCGACCTAAGCAAGTCGAGCGGCGAGGGATAAACGTCGAGGCGAGCTTGCCGCTCGGCGGCGCGCAACGCGTCAGGGAGCGGGCAGGAGGGACATGGCCTGCGCGGGAGAAACGGCCATCCGGGCCTTGCATCTATCCGCGTCAAGGGTCTTTGGCTGCCGTTCTGCTGAAATTAATAGGTAGCGAGCGATGTTCGCCTCAACCCTCCCTCTCTTAATTCAACTTGCCTCATGTCGAACTGATTCTCGCCAGGACCGAGGCTTCTAAGACGCGGCGGGTCCATCATATCTCCTCGTCCGAGTCATCCATCAGGTCACGCTCGGGGAAGTCGCCGACGGTGACCTTGGCTGGGCGGACCTGCGGGTTTGCCGTGGGGCGCGGTGTGTGTCAGCAGCGCACCCTAAAGACTGTTGATCAGAGGGGAAAGCACAAAGAGCCCGTACGACGACCCTTTCGCCTTGAAGTAGCGCTCGCCCTTGACACTATCATGCAGGAGGACGGTCAGCACAGGATCACTGCAGGAAAGCTAGGGGAGAGACGCACCTGCCGTCGTTCTTGCCCGACGGCTCGTCCAGGTCGACGCCGACCCACATGCCCTCGCCAAACGCCGTCCGTCCAACAAAGCGGACCTCGCCGCGCATGCCCTTTCCCTTGTCGACACTCTCGACCTCACATCTGCTGCCGACGACGAGCCCTTCCGGCAGCACCTCGGCGTGCTTCGTGCGCGCGGGCGACCCCTGCGCTTCCGCAGGCGGAGGCGCGGCGTACTTGGGCCCGAGCTTCTGCGCACGCAGGTACGCCTGCACCGTGTCGCGCCGCTGGGCGTACTCTTCGTCTGTCAGCTCAAACTTGGGCGCGGCGGAGGGGTCGGTGAAGGCGCCCGAGGCGAATGCTGGTGCCGGGTCGGCGTTGGACACCTGCGCGCCCGGGTAGCACCTGCGGTCAGCGCGCGGCACAACCCTGCGTGAGCGAGCAGACGGGACCTTGATGCACATCCAGTCTGAGCGCGCCAGAGCTCCTCGTCAGCACGGCTTCAAACGACGAGGAACCAGAGGGACACACCGACGACGCCGAAACTGCGCAGCGTCTTCGCGTCGTCGCCCTCGAGCGAGCGCACGAGCTCGCCCTCGTCCGCCCGGAGCAGGCCAAGCCGCTGCGAGCTGTAAGGGATGCCGGTGATGGGCTCGAACTTGGCCTGCGAGCAGGGTGAGAGTCTCGACTGGTCAGCAGGAGGAGCAGATGGATGGGGTCACAGGGCGCGCCTTGAGCTGGCCGACGGTGCTGTCGAGATCGAGCTTGCGCTCAGAGTGTGTGTCGGGCGACGCGACCCAGACCGTCACCCAGGACGTCTCAAACTGCCTGGCGGAGCGCATGGCCTGCTGCTGGAGCGAGGAACGTGGAGGCGATGGTCGTCGTTGGCGGAGGGGGAAAGGGGCTGCCGCACTACTCTGGAATTTCGCCAGAGTTATCGGCTCGAGCTCGACGCCCCGACATCGACCCTTACCTTCCTTCCGCTCATTGCTTCAGGACAGCTCGCAGATCCTTGTACTGGGGTTCAGCAGTCCCAATCTCCCCCTCTCTGTCCATCGGTATCGCCTGAGCCGCGAGGCGTGCCTTCCTCCCTCCTTAACCTCCCTCAACCGCCGCCATGACCTCAACCGACATCCGGTTCAAGTCGCAGGTGTTTGACCTCGTCTTCCACCCGACGTCGGACCTGCTCTTCACCGCCCTGCTCTCTGGCGACATCAAGGTTCGTCTTCTCGCCCTGTCGAGCTCGACTGGCGCTGACGGCCTCCTTTTGGTGCGATTCGACAGGCGTACAACTTCAGCCTGGGCGAGGAGGGCCAGCCGCTCGCCTATTCGCAAGCATGGAGCGTCAAGCCGACCAAGAAGAGCTGTCGTGGGCTTGCACTGGACGAGACGGGCGACAGGCTATACAGCATCGGGAAGGAGAAGGCGTTGCAGTGCGTATACAGGCTTCTGGGCTCGAGAAAGCCAGTCCGCGCAGCGCAGCGCTGAGCTGCCCGCTACTTCTCGACCTGGCCGAGCAGCGTACACGACGTCAACACGGGCACGATCGTCAGCTCAGTCCTGAAAGCACACGAGTACGGATCTCCTCTAGCTCTGTTGACTAGCTGTGCGCTGACATGGCGACTCACTGGCTCCCTCGCCCGCAGCGTGCCTATAAACCGCATCTCGTACCTCACGAACCAGTGCATCGCGACGGGGGACGACGACGGTGTGATCAAGGTGCGTTCTTGCTTGATGCTGTCCGCTACGCTCTTGACCGAGCCCGACCTTTCGTCGCCCGCAGCTCTGGGATCCGCGCATCAGCTCGAGTTCGGCGGCGCAGAAGACGTACACGCACCACTGGGACTACATCTCGTCGTTCCTTTACTTCGACGACAAGAAACAGCTCATCTCGACTTCGTTCGTTCGGCCTCAGATCTGCACTTCTCGAGTCTTTGCTGATCAGCAACCTTTCCTCCGTCCGACCGCGCAGAGGCGACGCCACGCTCTCAGTCGTTGACATCCGCGGGAACAAGGCCGTACCACAGACGGTTTCTGAGTCGCAGGACGATGAGCTGCTGTCGATCGTGTCGATCAAGGGGTCCGTCTGCGCTCCCGCTTCCCTCTCAGCACCCTTGCTGACGCTCGCGTCGGCGTTTGACAATTAGCGGCACGAAGGCGCTCACCGGCAGCAGCCTGGGCATCCTGAGCGTCTGGGACCGGAGCAAGGGCTGGCGCGACTGCATGGACCGCATCCCGGGTCACCCGCACTCGATCGAGACCATCGTCCCGCTCTCGGACGACATCGTCGCGACGGGTTCGTCGGACGGCATGATCCGGCTCGTTTCGATCCTGCCTTCATCGCTGAGTGCGCCCTTCTCCCTTGCTCATCCGTTCTGCGCGAGCTGATGGGGCTTTGTTCGCGCGCGCAGTGGGCGTCATCGCGCACCACGACGACTACCCAATCGAGCGCCTCGCCATCAACCCGGGCATGTCGCTCCTCGGCAGCGCCAGCCACGACGAGTGCGTCAAGCTGACCGACATCCGCGACCTGTTTGGCGATGACGACGAGGACGAGGACGCCGACGGCGAGGGGGTGTCGGAGGGCGCTGCCGAGCCGTCCACTACCGCCGCTGCCGACCTCCCGCCCGCGCTCGCGCGCGCAAAGAAGGCGGAGGCGACGGTCCCGTGGGAGGTTGAGGAGCGGTTCGACTGGTCCGAGGACATGGAGACGGACGACGCGTCGGACGACGACGACGGCGGCGGCCAGGAGGACGCGAGCATGGACGTGTCCGAGTCCGAGGAAGAGGAGTCGACCGAGGGCGAGTCGGAGCGCGCACTCCCTGCTCGCGCACCGCTGGCGAAGGGTAGGGCGGAGCGCAGGGAGCGCTTGCGGCCTGGGGAGGGGAAGAGCAGGGACGAAGCCGAGAGCAAGGAGCGCGCGAGCTTCTTTGGCGATCTTTGATGCGGCCTGCTCCCTATATGGCCTCTCGTCGCGCAACATGCCAGAATCGACGGTCACATCTGCTGCGAGCTGGTACCGTCCTCATCGTGCAGCCAGTCTCGCTGCGATGCGCATCCCTGCGCCGAAACTGCTGCGCGGTGGGCTTTTCGGCGATGGCGCGCGGGCGCAGACGACGACGCCTTGTACTTACAGTACGATCCTCCGTGCGCCATCTTTCCACCTTGGCCAGCTCGCAGCAGCAAGCAGACAGGCATCCCATCGACTCCCAGCGTCGTCCGTCTTTCATTGGCCTGCTCCAGGCGTCAGTCGCTGTTCCCCCCCCTCCGTCGGTCAACATCACGACCCTACCGTGGGTCCCCCTTCGTCACCCCCCACACTCCCCAGCAGAGCGGTCTCTGATCTCTAGTTGCTGCTCGTCCGACCACCGTCACGCACAGCACCCGCCTCCTGCTTCTACATGCCGCACTCTGAACGCCCGTCTTCATCGTCTTCACTCGCCAAGGGCAAGGCCAGCAGCAGCAGCGGCAGCCTTGCGCGGGTCCGACCGGCAGCCGTCCGCCCCGTCGCCACAGGCTCGTCAGGCTTCTCTCCCTCGTTCCCGGCGCTCGACGAGGACCCTGCAAGAAGCAGGCTCGAGGGCTGGCTCGCGCTCGAGGAGGAGAGCGGGGCGCTACTGAGGCTGTACGACCGCCAGCGGAGGGTCGTCCTCGTACTCGGCGGTGCGTCGTTGGCCCCTTGACTGTGCTGCAGCACCCTGACCGTATCGAGTATGAGCTGAATGTTGTTCACGTTGACTGGTCTCCTTCAGAGCCGACGGTGGCTGCCCTTGAGCTGCTCGTGGCGACAGCATCCGAAGCGACGCTCCTAGTTCTGCCCAAGCCGTCGTCGTCATCTAGCGCGAGCACCTTTGTCCCCAAGCTCGCGCGCACGGTTCACCTCAAGACTTCCCCGGCGGACGGAGGGCTCGGCAAAGTCTTCGAGGAGGCCATCGCGCACGCCCTCAAGTGGAAGAAGGGTTGTCCGACGCGCAGGCCGCAGAGCTGGCTAGGCTCGGCCGGGGGCAGCAGTCGGCGCAGTAGCTTCGTCGGTCCGCCGTCTGCGGCCCCTGTCGGCGGAAGAGGCAGGGCGGACAGGCCTCTAGACGTCGTCCTGCACTACGTGAACGACCCTTCGACGGCAGTGGCAGGAGCAGCAGCGGCATCGCCTCCATCGCCACCGACGTCGTTCCGCCATCATCCGACCGCTCAGCCGCGTCGAGCGCCGTCGGTCAACTTGCAGGGAATGCTCTCGTCCGCTTTCCTCGTAACGTCCGCCAGCCTGCCATTTCTTTCTTCACGTGCGTTCACTGGGCTCTCTACGCCTTCGGAGCCGACCCTTCGCCGGCCAGCGCCGGCCGTCACACACTCGCGCTCTGGGTCCGCCCACTCCGCAGCGTCCTTCGCGAGCTCCAGCAGCGTCCTCCCGCCACCGCCGCTGCGTAGCCTGACGAGCGCGCTCGGCGCCCCGCCGGACGCTGTGCTCCTGCACGTTCTCCCTTCAGACGCGCCCACGCACTTCCCCCACCTGCTCGACGGGTTCATGCAGACGTTCCTCGGTGCGCACCCAAGGGTGCTCATGGCTGTCATCCCCGATGCGGACCTCTCCTCCTCTCCGGGGGTAGCACACGACCCGCCCCTGTCAGCGGCGAGTGAGCTCACGGTCCGGCCCGTGCCGAGCATCCTCGCGCTCCTCCTCGCAGGCGCGGTGAGGCCCCCGCTCCCGCCCGTCCCGGCGCTGTCGAGCCGCAGCAGGCGGGGAAGCGCAGCGTCCATCCAGTCGCTCAGGAGTAGCGCAAGCGGATTGTCGGCTTTGCGCTCTGGAGCAGCGGCGGCGGCGGCGGCGGCGGCAGGGGAGCTGCCAACGTTCATCAGCCGGCCGGAGGCGGTGTCCTACGTCCCTATCCCGACGGCGTACCCGCACCCTGCCTCGCCTGGGACCCGAGCGGGCGCCCTGCAGTCCCCAGCCGCAGCAGCAGCATTCGTCGTCGTCACGCCTCCGCCTGAAGAGTCCCTCCCACGGCCGGCCTCTCCACCCCCTGTGCCCGAGCTCATCCCTTCCTCCTCGTCCTCTTCCTCCGCCGCCTCGTCCGACGAGACGCCCCTTCCGCCACCCGCGCTGGGGGGGCTCAAGTCGCGCTCCAGCGTCGGGTCGTTCGCGACGTCTGCCGGAGGCGGGACGGAACGGCGCAAGGGTGGGGGCGGGCTGTGGAGCAGGCTGTTTGGGAGGAAGAGCAGGGCGCAGGGCGTCGCGTAGAGGCACTCGCCAAACGGTGGATGCGCTTGGTCACGGACTACACTACCTTATCGCCTTTAACGCCACTAGTCATACCTCTACCGCCCTAGACGTCAACGTTCGGCGAGCGCCCCCCTCGCCCTCCTCGTTTTCCCCCTTCCCTTTTCCTTTTTGGTCCTGTAGAGCACCCTCCCACACACTTCTGTCCCCTGTATCATCGCGTACCCTCCGCTCCGCTTTCGCCGCCGCTTGTAGCCCCCTTCCACGTTCTCTCCACCGGATCAGCAGTCGCCACTCCCCTCGGACTCGAATGTCGCTCTCCGACGATAAGCTCGTCCAGCCGCAGTCGCGTAAGAGCGATCACATGCAGTCTTTTTCGAAGGTCTCTTTTCATTTCGATATCGGGCTCGTCTTGAGCTGCAGAAGGGGAGTCAGGCAGGTCAGCGCTCCGTCTGTTGAGGGTTGCGCCTGCGCGCAGGGGGGGGGGGGGAGGAACGACGACGGACCTGCAGCCCGTGGATGCCCTTGATCTCCTCCTTCAACACGTCGTTCACAAGCCGGTGCTGCTTGACGGTCGGCAGCCCAACGAAGGCAGGGCTCGATACGCGGATCTGGTAGAACGTGCCGCACCCGCCTGCCCAACCGAAGGGTGACCATTGGTCAGCGCGCGCGGAGCGAGAGAGAGGTAGGGAGGGGGGGAGTCAGGGACGGACCGGACGTGTCCTCGACGTCGCACTCTTCCGCCTCGAGCCGGTCGACGAGCTTCTCCCGGATCTCAGCCTCGGCGGGCGAGTGCGTGCGGGTCGGCGGGGGCGCGGCGTATGCGCGCTGGGCGGCGGCAGCGAGCAGCGGGCGGGCGGACAGGAAGGAGGCTGTTGCTGCTGCTGGGCGGACGGGGAGCGGGCGGGCAGCGGCGACAGAAGCGGCTCGGAGAGCGGGGAGGGCGAAGCGCATCGTTGCTGAGGAGGGGGATGTATGCGTGCAGGAGGCAGGCAGGCGGGGTCGACGTCAGGCGCTCGCAGGAGGAAGCCAGCCGACACCGACCATACATCCAGCCGTAGCGAGCCATCCAACAGACATCCGGCTGCCCTGCGCATCACAACTATCATCTCCTGGCTCTCCTCGTTCGAACGAGCTCCCGTCATGGTTGCTCTTCTCCCAGCGGCGTCCAACCCGCTCAAGCACCTTCCGCGGAGCCCGAGGAACCAGTCGGGCTTCATCTCGTCGACCCTGACACTCGCGCTTGTCCTCGCCGTCCTGCTGGCAATCTACCTGCTCGTCCAGCGCCAGTCGCGCCCAAAGGACCGGCGGCCGATGACGAGGGGGAGGACGACGCCGGTGGCCGGAGGGGCTGAGGCTGCCCCCGCAGCGGAGGAGGACACGCACCTGCTCGACGGGGTCGAGTACCGCGAGTCGCGCTTCTTTTGGGACCAGCCTGTGCGTTATAGCCTGATGGGTACGTGTGCCCTCCCTCCTGCCGTGCGCCGTGGGCTGGACTGACCGGATGGCTCCGGCCGAGCAGCCGGGGCGCTAATCATCTTCGCCATCAACATCTTCAGTCGGTCCCCTTTCCCCCTCCCTCCTCACCCCCCTCTGCTGACGCTCTGTTTGCACGCCAGGCATCGTTGCCTCGTCCATCTCGGAGCCCATCATGCGCGAGCCCAAGTTCTGGCTGCTCAAGGTCGTGGCAATCCCTGCCGTTTTGGTCCGTTCTCTTCCTTGCTGCGCAGCAGCCTGCGCTCCCTTCTCCTGGTATCCTGACGCCGGTGACTCGCGTGTGGATGGGAGAGCGCAGGTCGTACTATTCGCGCAGCTCTTCATGACCCCGACCAAGCAGCTCCCGGCGCAGATTAACCACACGCTCGTGCTCCTCCTGACGCTGATCCTGCTCGTGCTCGCGCCGATCTTCACTGCTGTCCGTGCGTCCCCCTCTCTCCATTCTTCCTCCCATGCGCTCCGAGCGATAGGGGCTGATAGGGGAAGGGGAACAGCGGTCGACGCGGACCACGGGCGGCTGAGCCTCGCGCGCAAGTGGCTCGAGCATATCGCCGGGCCCGCGGCGCTCGTCGCAGGGCTCGTCGGCGTGCACCGGGTCGTTTATGAGCTGCTGTGCGTCCGCTCCCCTTCTTCCTCTAGCCCTCCAGTCCGGCTGTCCTCTGGGCTGCGGGCGGAGGTGAAGCGAGAGCTGACAAACGCCCTCGATCAGCGAGCACGAGGTCACCCAACCCCCGAGCGCCGACCTCTCCGGCTCCGAGGGGAGCGTCTCGGACGACGGCGAGTACGTGTACGAGGATGACACGGACGGCGAGGACGCCCTGGAGGACGAGCCCGGTAAGCGCGCGTTCAGGGTGGAGGACGTGCTGGAGGAGGAGGGCGATGGGCTTCCGGCGGACGGGACGAAGCAGGACGGGACGTACTAAGAGCGCTTGGAGGGACCTGGGCTGCGGGTGGTGGGTGAGGGCGGGCTTGGGGGAATGCTTCCTGTACGATCTGGTCTTGAGCTTGCACATCTTACAACCCCTTGGACTCGTGTTCGGCTGCGCGCGCGGACGCAGTGCTGACCCGATACTGACGACAGGGAGCTTAGCAGCATACAGAGATCATTTGAACGAGAGCCCGGGAAACACAGGGGATAATGGGGAGGCCTCAGGGACGCTCAGCTGCACTGGGAAGAGCGTTGGCTGCTCGAGTGCCTTGGGGGGGGGGGGGGCTGCGCGCGGTCGGGCCGCAGCGGAAAGAAGGGACCGGGGGGGCAGCCAGTCGCTGACTGTCTGCTCGCTGGGCTCGCTCGGTCGCTGGAGTCCCTCCTCACCACGGAGAAGGCACAAGGAGCTTGGCCATCGCATGCGAGCGTGCCGGAGGTGCGACATGCACTTGGAAGGCGATCATGCGTGCTGCAGCTGCAGCACCCGATGCCTGGACCCTCGCCGCCTTCACCTGCCGGAGCCCTCGCTGGCAGGGTCACCGTCTGACGCTCAGGCACAGCTGCAGACACGTAGCGTAGGGCTTTGCACGAGGTCCTGATCTGCCAGTACTGCGGCTCTGCGCCTTACTGCTGCAGCATGAGCTGGCCGCGCAGCATGTCCGCCGGCGACGTCGAGCTTCCGAAGGACGTCAGGCGGCTCGGACTGTCGGCCGCCATCCATTCCTTCCCATCCCCTCTCGCTCTGCCGCGGGACGATGACCAGACCACCTCCTCGCGAGACTCCCCTCTCAGACTCGTCCTCGCCCCCACCGCTGCCCTCTCGCAAGCCGGCAACGCCGAGCCCAACCCCGGCCCCACCCCGCCGCAGCCCCCTCCCCCCTCAGCCGTCGACTGCCACAGGACCACTGCCGCCGCCTACCCCTGTTCGAAGGCTGCCACCTGCGCTAGCTGGCCAGGCGGAGACGGCGGGAGACAAGGACGGGATGGTGCGGGAGGGCCAGATGGGGGAGGAGCAGCTGCATGTCTTGCTGCGGCGGTTCGACAAGGTCAGCCCCGTGCAGCCCTTCTTTCCATCGTCTCGTCCACCCAGGCCGGCCGGGAGCTGACAAACAGACTCTGTATCTTTATCTCGACAGCAAGTCCTGCACGTCCAGACAGTCCCCCCCAACGAGACCCGCATTTCGTCCACCCCGCCGCTGCTGGACCTCCAGCCCGCCCCGCACGAGGCGTTCTCGCCCGAGAAGCTCAGGAGCAACGCCGAGCGACTGTATGCTACCGTTCTCGTCGGGCTGCTCAGACTCAGGAGGCATGTCGTGCGGCTGAGGAGCTGGGACGAAGGGGGCAGGACCGGAGCGTTCCTTGCGGTCAGTCCTGCTCCTTGGCGCGCAGATCGACGGCATGCAGCGCTGACGCCGAAGCCACCCGACGCACGCAAGGCGTACATCGCAGCCTGGTCCGCTCAACTCGTCTGCGCTTCTATCTTTTCTCTCGTGTCCATCCTTGTCCTCTTCCCCTCCACTCGCGCAGTGTGCTTCCCCCCTGCCCCGGCCGGCCCGGCTGCCCTTCCGCAGCAGCCGCGGGCAGCCGACCTGGACCCAGGGGCAGAGGCCGTCGAGCACGACGCGACCGTTTTCTTGGACCGGCTCGAGGGGCTCGCGAGCACGGGCCTGCGCCGACCGGCACCGGGCGCAGAGGAGAGCGCCGCGATCAATCTGGACGAGTACGAGCTCTCGACGGCCGTCAACGAGCCAGAGGACGACCCTGACGACGGACCCGACGACGCAGCGCGTAAGCAGCAAGCGCGGAAATGCGAGAAGGAGCGGAAGAAAAACGAGAGGGACGAGGCGGTGCGGTTGATCGGGACGCCGATGATGCAGGTGATAGGCAACCTGGCGGACGGGTGGGAGCGGTGGGCCAAGTGCGTCGTCCCCTTCTGGCTTTCGGACAGAGACGTCAAAGCTGATGCGCTTGCTTGCATTTGCAGCGCCCTGTCTCCCACGCCCCCAATCTCAAGCCCGTCAGGGAGAGTCTCCATCTTCCTCTACCTGCTCTTGCCAATCATCTGTGCGGCCTTTTCCCCCTGATGCACGACACGTCTGACCGCCTTCGTCGTCAGTGTCCACAACCATCTTATCGGACAAGGTTTTCTCGAGCGCGATCTCGGCGCTCATAGGCTTCCTCTTCTTCGGCGGACCCGCGATCGACCTGCTGGTCGCGTGCCTGAACGAGACTTACCCCGGCTGGCAGGAGAGACTGGAGCTGCGCAAGTGCGTCCTTCCCCTGCCCCTCTTTGACGCGCGCAGCTGACGGAGACGTGAGGCGCTCGAGCGCAGTGGGATCCTAGCGGGCTGCCCGACTGACGCCCAGCTCGCCCTCCGCCTCCTGCGCGACGCCGAGGCGCGCCTTTTGCCCCTCCCTCCGGCTCCTCCTCCACCCGCTCAGGACCCCCCAAGCTCGGACGCGGACAGCATCGCCGACTCGCACGTCTCGTTGATGGGCGGTACGCCGTCGGAGGGCGAGGGGGCGACCGCGCCGGAGAAGGCGAGGAAGGGGCAAGGGTTCGGGCTGAAGCTCGCGGGCGCCGTGCGGAGCGCGGCCAAGTTCACCGAGAAGGCGCGTCCCTCCTCTGCCCTCTCCCTGGATAATGCTGACGAGGAGGAGTAGCTGACACCACTTGCATCTCCCACGGGCGCAGAGCGCAGCCCTCCTCGGCGGGCACGAGCAGGTCGACTGGAACGCCGCGGCCCTCGCTGTCCTCGCGAGGATCAACGCCCCAGTTTCGGTGCGCTCCAGCAGGGCCGCGCGGACGCTGTTGGGGTTCATCCCGGCGAAGGACGAGCGCGAGGGCGGGCCGTCGTGTGCGTTTTCCTTCTCCACTTTCTGATTCTCCCTCCTTCTCCTGGCGGAAAGCGGCTACCGCGAGGGCGGAGGCTGAAGGGACTGGAACCCGGATGGACGCAGCGTACTTTGTCTACCACGCCGGCCGACCCGGGCATCTCCTGATCCACCCGTTCAACCGCAAGACGCTCGACCGGCCGTTCATCACCTTTACCACGCTCGAGGACCCGTCTTCCTCCTCCGCGCCCGCCCTCTCCGACGGCGCACCTGCCGGCAGGCCCCGACCGCCGAGGGCCCAACGCATCCGCGCCGACATCCCCGTCGACGCGATCGCCGCGCTCAGGAAGACAGGCCTCGGCGGCTGGCAGGGGCGCTTGCTCGTCGCGCTCGCCGCTGGGCCGGCGGCGCTCACCGGCGTCGGCGGGGCCGGGCTTGAGATCACCGTGCGCCGGTCGGCGGCGGGCGCGGGCGCGCAGGCGGCGGGGCTTGAGGGCGAGGGGGCCGTCGTCCGAGAGGGGAAGGACGAGGAGGTGAAGTATCGCTTCGGCGGGATCGTGCGCCGGGACGAGCTGTTCAACCGGCTCGTCGCGCTCGGCGGGCAACGGTGGGAGTGCTTGTAGGACACCCATGAGGTGAAAGGATGCGCGATTTCGGTGGACGGCAATCGACTTTGCGCTCGTGTCTCTCCCCGGGTTAGAAAAGCGGTCGTACGAGGCCATTGCAGAGCAGGATCCGGAGGGTCGTGATAAGGTCGTTGAAAGAGGGGAAGCGCGGGATGCGAAAGCTCGGAAAGGGAGAGTCTGAGATAGAGTGAATGCAAGGGGACAACAAGCGATCGAGAAGGGTCCAAGGGGTGCGCGTGCTCATCCGGAGCGAGAAAAGAGGAGAAAGAAAAAAAGGAGTGGAGAGTCAGAGTCCAGAGCGACTGCAGGGCCCAGCTAGTCGGACGGCTCGCGCGGCGTGCTGTCCGGGTTGGCAACCGTCAGCGTCGGCGCCCGCCCGACCGCGCTATACCCCTTGCGGCGGTGCCCGTGCCGCTGCCCGTGGCCCGCAGCCGCCGCGGCGCCGGCGCCAGGCTTCGCGGTCGCCCGCAGCCGCTCGCTGGCGGCGTGCTGCTCGAACGCGGCGATCGTGTCGCGCACCGAGCGGCGCGCGGGCGCCGGGCCCGCAGGGAACGCAGCGTTCGGGAACGCAGGGTTCGGCGAGAGCCGGTCGAGCGAGAAGCCGGCCGCGGACGCGCCCTCTGCCGCACCGCTGCCTGTCGGGTACGCAGACGCCGCAGACGGCCTCGGCGCGCTGAAGAGGGCAGGCGATGGCGCGGAGGCAGAGGGTGGGCGGGTTGCCGCCGACCGCGCGCGCGCCACTGAGTGTGCGCCGGGGTTGGAGAACTGGCCGTGGGAGGAGGCGCTGGCGTCGGGGCTGAGGACGATCAGGTCCCCCTCGACCCTCGCGTGCCCGTCCGCGAACGGGTCCTCCACCTCGAGCGGGCACCCAACGAACCCTCCGTCGTCGCCCTCGTCGAGCGCGGGCGAGCCGTCCGGCGTCGAGCTCGCGCCGGCCGTGGTCCCGGAGGCGGTCCGGCTGCGCTGGACGCTGTCGAGCTGGTTGAAGCGGGCAAAGTGGGCGGACGTGGCGGTCCCTGGAATGCACGCGCGCGGAAGGAGGGGGGGGGGGGGGTGGAACCGTCAGCGCGTGGCTCTCCCCAAACACTCTGTTGGCAGAGGACCGCAAGAAAGAGAAGGAGACGTACTCCCGCTCCCGACGCTGCTCAAGCTCCCCTCCTGGCCCCTCCCTTCTGCCCGCCACCCGTCCTCCCCGTCGCGCTCCGCCTCGTCGAACCCCAGCTTCGGCGGCGGCGCCGGATCCCTGAGCGCCCTCATGCGCGGACCCATCACCCTCGCGCTCGGGGGCAAGCTCGTCAGCGGCGGGCCGTCGGGCGTTCCCCCTGCTGCTGCTGCTGCTGCTGCTGCTGCTGCTGCTGCCGCTGCTGCGGAGGAGGAAGAGGAAGGGGCAGAGGAAGGGTGCTTGACGCGCAAGCTCAGCCCGAGCACCCGCCGCCAGCCCGAGGTCGACCCCGCCCGCGAAGGCCGGTACGGGTGCGGGTCGTACAGCACCGCCGGAGCCGGGTGGGCGTCGTGGGCGCGGGCGGAGGAGCCCGAGGCGGAGGAGAGCGAGTGGCCGTCTGCGGAGGAGGACGACGACGACGACGGGCCGGAGGAGGAGGAGGAGGAGGAGGAGGAGGAGGAGGAGGAGGAGGAGGAGGAGGAGGAGGAGGAGGAGGAGGAGGAGGAGGAGGAGGAGGAGGAGGAGGAGGACGCCGCCGCTGGGTAGGGCGCGTACGCCGGCGTGTGGGAGGAGGCAGAGGACGAGTAGAAGTCGTGCATCCCGCTGGACCGCTTGAGCGCGCCGGCAGCAGCGAGCGGGGCGAGCGCGTCCCCCTCGTCCTCGCCCTCGCCCTCGGCGGCCCCGCCCGCAAGGTCCGCAAACGGATTGTCGCCGAACCCGCCGAAGCCGAGGTCCCCGCCGTCGTCGCCGTCGTCCGCGTACGACCCCGGGCGGACGGACGCGGGCGCGAACGAGCCGCTGCGGTCGAGGATGCCCAGGCCGGCTAGGCATGCGCCTCCCCCCTCCCCTGCTGCGAACTCACCGCCGTCGGCGGCGGCGGCGGCGGCGGCGGCGGCGGCAAAGGAGGCGTCTGCGAACGGGTCTTCGCCGAAGGGCACCGGCGGGAGGTCGTTGTCGTCGGCGGCGGCGGGCCGACGCGCCCCAGGAGAAGACGGCGGGTACGTCTCGAACCGCCTCGTGTCCTCGTCGTCCAGCATGCCCCACCGCCGTTTCGCCCCGCCCGCGCCTGCTTCACCACCGCCGCCGCCGCCGCCGCCGATGACGACCGCCCCGCCCGCAGCGGCGGCGCGCGCGCCGACCCTGGCGAGCTTCTCCGCCAGCGCCGCGGCGAGCCGGGCGCGCTTCGGCCGCCGGTCGTACCCGTTCAACGAGCCCGCCCACGACGCGCCGCCGCCGGCGGCGGTGGAGGTCCACGTGCCGCCGTGCGCCCACTCACCGCTGCCCCCGCCGCCGTAAGCTAGCCCTTCCTTCTCGTCGTCATCGTCGTCGCTGCGCGCGCGCTTCCGCCGCCGTCGGAGGACGACGGTGCCGGCGGCGGCGAGGGCGAACAGCGCGAGCAAGCCGGCCGACGCACCGAGCCCGACCGCGGCCTTCTTCCCGGCCGACAGGCTGGTTGTCCCCGGTTTCGCATCGCCACCGCCGCCGCCGCCGCCGTCTTCGCCGCTGCCGCTGCCGCTGCCTTTCTCCCCGCTGCTGCTGCTGCCCCCGCCACTGCCGCCGCCGGACGGCCCGGCAGGCGCAGGCGGCGAGCGCGTCGCGTACCCGGGCACGACGCCGGTGGACGCGGGGACGTCGGGGCCGGTCTCGCCGGCGCCGGCCGCCGCGGTGAGGACGAGCGACGGCAGCGCTTCCGACGTGGTGCGCGCCCCGCCCGGCGCGAGCGGGTAGGCGTACGCCGTGCCGATTGCCGACGCCGTCCACGTCGTCGTCGCCACGGGGACGAGCGTCGCGCCGCGCGAGGCGGCCGGCAGCGCCTCGCCGGCGGCGGCGGCGGCGGGGTCCGCGGGCAAGCTGAGGGAGAACGCCGTCGAGGTCCGCGTGAGGTACACCGTCGTCAGGCGCCCGTTCGCCGCCGCTGCGGGGTCCGACGGCGCCGCGGGCTGGACGAGCACCAACGTCTCCCCCTGCGCTTGCTCCCCGCTTGCACCCACCGACGCTGCCTGCGCTGCTGCGGCGGCGGACGACGACGACGACGGTTGGGGTGGCCGCTCACCGGCCGCCGTCCCCGCCGCGCCGCCCACCCACGCCGCGGGCGGCTCGAACCGGTCGACCCAGCGATCCGTCCCGCGGTCGTACAGGTACAGCCCGCCGTCCGCAGGCGCGTCGGTCAGATACCCGCCGAACAGGAGCACCTGCCCGCTCCCGATCGGCACGCCCTGCGCGCCGAGCCGCGCGCCGGGGCCTGGCAGCGCGTGCGTTGCGTTTGGGAGGGGAGGAGAACGGGTGGGACGGGGAGCGGGGGGGGCGAGGGGCGGGTGAGGGTCGGAGAGTCAGCGACATCTTTTGTCAGAGCGCGCGCGCCGGAGAGGAAGGGGAGGGAGGGGAGGGGGCGAAGGGGGGGGGGGGGGGGGGGAGGGGGAAGAGGGCCGCCGGAAGCGCCCTGGTGGAGGTCGACGGGGCGGCCCCGTCTGCCCACGCGCAGCCACTGGAGCAAACGCCGCCCCCCAC